>RJWT010046662.1:0-11419 GCA_004365215.1 Cuniculus paca | reverse complement strand
CCTAGGAGTATTGATGTGAACCAACCCTTAAGTCATATTGTTTCTGTGGCTTCAGACTTTTCCAGGATGCCAGACCCACCTGTCCATGGTGTGCACCACAGCTAGTGCCCTACTGTGTCACTGGAATTCTCATAGACCCAGTTGGGTTCCTCTGGGTTTCCTGGTATTTTCTTCAACCTGCATTGAGTCAGCTGTGTGGAAGAAGGGCTCACCCACATTGTTCCCACTCCACCAAAATCCTCCAAGATGTGTAGAGAGGACTCATCTGTGCCCTTGCCTGCCCACCAAAGTCCTCTGGGTTATTGTAAGGCTTGCTTAGGGTCCTGCTGACCCATTGAGGCCCTCTTGGTGAGTGAAGATTCACTCATATTCTCTTTGGCCTGCTGAGGTCCTCTAAGTTTTGGAAGGGGTAGCCAACATTCCTGCCTGCTTCTGAGGTACTGCTGGGGGGGAGTCACTTAAACTCTTGCTACCTACTGAGGTCCTCTGGTTAGGGAGAACAGTTGGTCAATGTTCCAGCCAGTTGCTGAGGTCCTCTGGGTGGGGCCCTAGCACTCCTATTTCATAGATACAGATTCAATGTATTCTGAGGCCCAGTAAGGATTGAAATAACTATCCAGGCCACAGAGTTTGTAAATAATTAAGTCATCGTTCAGTCTCAGCAGTATGGCCTCAGACCTCAGGTATAATATTGTTCCACTGAATAGGAGTGTAGATTCTATTTCTAGAATCTATATGCACTGCTGTACTGGGCTTGGTCCAAATCCACAGGAGTCATAATTGAGCTACACTTATACAGGATTAAGACTTGGGAGAGTAAGGCAGTAGCTGGTGGTATATACATAGAAGAGCAACACATTTGTCAGTCTTTAGCTTGCATGCATGTGGAGAGGCGGATAAGCAGCATCAACAAAAATATTTGTAGCATGAGGAGGATACCTTGTCTACCATGTGTATTCTGCCCTGTCTTTCTTTCTCTACTTTCTGTTCCTAAGGGATCTCCATTAAGTGCACTGTTTCAACTATCACCTGTCTGATGAATGTCTCAGGGAATTTCTGGGAAGATGGCAGAATGGTGAGCTGCCGAAAAACAATTGCTCTGATAGTTACAATACAGACATTGGAATATAGCAATTTGAGGAAGGGAAAGAAGAGTTTAGATCTCTGGGACCCAGCCATAATCTAAAGTGAGAATTAGAGAAAACAGAAAAGTCAAAGAAAGGGGCCACAACACAGAAGAGGGAGGGTGCAAGTGGCACTTTTTCCATGAGCCCTGGCTGGTGGCATGGGAGAGGCAGCTCAAACTTGGAGATTCACAGTGACTATTCGTGACCCGTGATGTCCACTGAGAAATGCACCAGTGAAGTGGAGCAGTGGAGGAAGTGGACTGCAGTGGTCAGTTATTTGGGTTCAGATGCCTCCACCCCAGGAGAAGGGATTAGCTGGCAGCCATTTTGGGAATTGGCCACTTCAAGTCAGAACTCAGAGCAGTGGCAGGCTAGCTCCATTTAGTGACTACCAGTGTCAGTATGAGGCACAACCAAGATCAAGCCATCAGATAGTCAGGGAGCACAGTTCAAGCTAGCAGAATGCACATGGAATGAAAAACTCAGGTCCCAGTCATACAACCACAAGCTAGAAGTGCAAACTTCAGTGGAACTAAAGGCCCAGGTTCACTGAGAATATCTAACACTGCCATAATTCTATTGCTGGCTTGCTGGGATCAATTAACACATATCTGAGCTCTGTCCCATCTGTCAACTATGACAGAACAGACATGCCCTGAAGTAAACTTTTTTGTTTTTCTTCTATCCTCTGTCTTTTTATTTTTTCTATTTTTTGATTGCTTGTTCTTATGTTTATATGAGTTAGAAAACCATTTCTAGTGTTTTTGTTCTGTTCCTGTTTTTTTCCTTGTTTCTTTTTCTCCTGCATGCTTCACCAGTTTCCAAAGCTTGTGTAATCTCTCTTTGTCCTCCTGTCTTGCTTCTAATCCCTTTCTTTTGCTCTATTGTACTATATTTCTCCTTAATCATTTTAAATTTTCTTCCATGAACATTAAATTATCATATTGAGGACATATTTATGGTAAACAACTTTCTGGTTTGTTTCAGATTTGGTTACATAACTACAAATGTGTTCATATGGTTAAAAGTGCAAGTTAATAGTTAACATGGTTTGTCATTTTCTAGGCTGTATTTGATGCTATGGTTATTATTTATTTTAATACTTTAGCCAAGGTGACCTAACTGTTCTAATCAGTTGATCTTCATTATATGCCAACACTGAGATTGCCTAAAGTTCAAAAACAATATGAGTGGCCAATGTCAAAGAACCAGGGGCTAGGACAAAGAGGCAGCAATTTCTCATTCCCAATAAATTTAAGCAGTAGGACATAGCAACAGACTCAAAACTCAAAAGCAAGCTTTACCTGAAAGACACCTCTGAGAATGGTTTCTGAAGGGTTCTCAATACTAGCAATAGAGATAACTACCATAAACAATACACAAGAATCAATGCAGGTATTAAATCAAAAACTTGAAAATGAGAAGACATGAAGCAAGATGCAACTTTAGACTTTCAACTCCTCAAAGGCAAACCCAGGAAGCAACAAAGTGGAACAATTCAAAAGCCTATCTCCTGGACTCTTTGAAGTAGTAACAGTGGAAGTAACAAAGCAGATGAACAAGGCTCTAGTAAAACTCAATTCAGAAATAATTTCTTATATAACTTCAGAGATGATGACCATAATACATGGCATAAATAGTGAATCTAGATTAGATAGAAACAGAAAATAGAGGAGTTTAGGAAAATGTTGGAAAGCATAAATTGCCAACATAGGAAAGACATAGAATCCATGAAAAAGATTCAATTTGATATACAGAAGATTAAAAACTTTATTGGAAATATGCACAGCAGAATGATGTGGATGGAATACCAGATATACAAAACAGTATTTCTTAGAAATACCAAGGGAACATGCCAAATCAATCTAACAGATGTTGAATGTTGTAAAGTAAAACAACATAAGTTTCACTGGAGTCAACAAAAAAGCAGAAGATACTGTAAGTGACATTTAAAAAGTGTTCATAGAAGTAATGGCAGAAACCCCTGCAAGCATGGTAAAGAATTTGACATACTAATAGCAAAGCATACAGACTCCCAAATACCAATGATTTTTAAAAACCTGCCAAGAGACCTGTAATAATGAAGATTCCAGCAATTCAACAGAAGAACAAAATATTAAAAGTTGTTAAGAGAAGAAACAAATCACCGATAAAGGAAAGCCCATCAGAATCACAGCAGAATTCTCAACACAAATCCTTAAGTCAAGGAGAGCTTGGAGTGAAGTGTTTCAAGCCCTAAAAGAAGATAACCTTAACCGAGATTGGAATTCCCCACAAAACTATCTTTCAAAAGCAATGGAGAAATAAGATACTTCCATGATGAAGAACAACAGAAGAAATTCATGAATACCAAACCAGGACTCCAAAATTTCTAAAGTATACTTGAGAAAGAGATAAAGAAGACCACAAACATAAGAAAACCAATAGAAACAGTCCATGAGGCAAGGTAATCAATTAAACAGAGGGAAAATGTAAGGAACCAACAAAAAATATGAGAAGGATATACTAACATATATCAGTTATAGACATCAATGCAAATAGTCTCAATTCACCAATCAAAAGAAACAGACTGGAAAAATGTTCAAGCCAGATACAACAATGTGCTGCATACAAGAAACAAGAGATGATAAACATAATGAAAGAAATGATACACACATCTAAAGACAATATACTTGGAAATATAGAGGAAAACTGCAAAAGAATGGAAACCTTGAATGAACAATACAAGAAAGAATTAGAATGCATGAAACAGATTCAAAGAGACATCCAGGAAATCAAGAATGCCATTGAAAGCTGGCAAAGCCACCTCAGTGAATGTGAAGAGAGGCTTTTAGACCTCAAAGACACATTTGCAGCTAGTGAGGAAGTAAGGAGACGTCTTTTAAAAATAACAAGGAATCAGGAAATAGCAATGCAGCAGTTTCAAGATGATGCAAAGAAAAACAATATAAGACTGATAAGTGTAAACGAAAAAGGAGAAAACACAAATGGTATAAAGACACTATTTAAAGAAGTAATAGCTGAAAGTTTCCCAAACATGGAAAAGCAAACTGACATACAGACAAGTGAAAAATATTGAACTCCAACTAGCCATGACCAAAATAAATCAACACCCAGAAATATAATAATCAGCATTCCAGAAATTCAAAACAAGAGCAGAATATTTAAAGCTGTTAGAGAAAAGAACCAAATCACCTATAAAGGAAAACCCATCAGAATTACAGCAGACTTCTCAGCACAAACAAGTCAAGAAGAGCATGGAGTGAAGTATTTCAAGTCCTAAAGGAAAACAACTTCCAAAGCAGACTGATGTACCCTGCAAAACTATCCTTCAAAAATGATGGAGAAATAAGATACTTCCATGACAGAGAGCAGCTGAAGAACTTCATGACCATCAAACCAACCCTGAAAAGAATACTGAAAGATATTCTAAAAAGACATGAAAATAGCTATGACATCAAAAAGATCAGCAGAAGAAGAATGCCAAGCAGGGAAAACAATTAAGTAGACAGAAAAGGTAAAGAAACCACTGCAAAAAGATAACATGACTAAAACAAGCCAGGATATATCAGTTATAACCATTAATGTAAATGGTCCGAATTCGCCAATCAAAAGAAACAGAATGGATCAAGAAACAACGTCCAACCATATGCTGTCTACAAGAAACCCATCTAACCCAAAAGGAAATTCATAGACTGAAAGTCAAAGGATGGAAAACAGTACTCCATATAACAGGAACCCAAAAAAAGGAAGCAGCGGTCGCTATTGTGTTCACAGATGATGTGAACCTCATACAATGAATGGTCAAAAGTGATACAGAAGGACACTACATACTGGTTAAGGGAAAACTCCAATCAGAAGAAATAACAATCTTAAGCATATATGCATCAAATATGGGAACACCCACCTATATAAAACAAATATTAATAGAAATAAAAAATCAAATAAGCAATAACACAATTATAATGGGAGACCTTCACATACCCTTGACACAAAGAAGTAGGTCAACTAGACAGAAAATCAGCAAATAAATAACAGAACTGAGTCAAACCTGTGAATAAATGGACCTGGTAGATGTCTACCCAACAACATCAGAGAATACATTCTTCTCAGCTTCACATGGTACATTCGCTAGACTAGACCATATACTAGCTCATAGAACATGCCTAAGTAAATGCAAAGGAATTGAAATTATGCCGTGCATACTATCTGATCACAGCACTGTCAAACTGGAAATTGATGACAAAAGAAATTGCAAAAACCCTGTAAACACATGGAAATTAAGTAATACAGTCAGGAACAATCAGTGGGTCACAGAGGAAATTAAAGAAGAAATTAAACAATACCTACAAGCAAATACAACTTACCAGAATCTGTGGGATTTCATCTGCAATGAAAGCAGTTCTCAGAGGGAAATATATTGCGGTGAATTCCTACATCTGGGAAATGGAACATACACAAATAAACAATCTGATATTACCCCTCAAACATCTAGAAAAACATGAGCAAAGCCAAAAGAAGGGGGGAAATTATAAAGGTCAGAGCACAAATCAATGCAATTGACACTAAGAAAACAATACAAAGAATCAATGAATCAAAGAGCTGACTCTTTGAAAGAATAAATAAAATTGATAAGCCTCTAGCCAACCTTATTTAAAAGAGGAGAGAGAAAACTCAAATCCATGCAATAAGGAATTCAAAGGGTGAAATCATTACAGACCCTGTGGAAATACAGAAGATCATCAGTAACACCTTTAAAAATCTTTACTCACATAGGTTTGAAAACACGGAAGAAATGCACAGATTTCTATAAATGTATCAACAACCAAAACTGGATCAAGAAGATGTAAAACTACTGAATAACCGAATTTCAGTTAAGAAAATTGAAAATGTAATTAGAAACTTACCAACCAAGAAGAGTGCGGGTCCTGATGGATTCACAGATGAATTCTACAAGAAATCCCAGAAAGAATTAATGCCAACACGCTTCAAACTCTTTAATGAAATTGAAAGGGAAGAAAGTCTCCCTAACTCATTCTTGGAGGCAAGCATTACCCTAATACCAAAACCAGAGAGAGATCCCACCAAAAAAGAGAACTACAGGGCAATCTCCCTAATGAGCATCAATGCAAAAATCCTGAATAAAATACTGGTAAACACAATGCAGTAAGTCATCAAGAAGATTATACACCAAGACCAGCTGGGATTAATCCCAGGAATGCAAGGATGGTTCAACATATGCAAATTGATGAATGTAATACAACATATCAACAGAGCCAAAGATAAAAATCACATGGTCATTTGAATAGATGCAGAAAAAGCTTTTGATAAAGTCTAACACTCATTCATGATAAGAACCCTACAGAAAGTTGGAATAGATGGCCTTTACCTCAATCTGATCAAAGCCATCCATGAGAAATCAACAGCCAGTATCACATTAAATGGTCAAAAACTGAAAGATTTCACTCTAAAATTGGGAACAAGACAAGAAGGTCCATTGTCACCACTCCTATGTAATATAGTGCTGGAAACATTAGCCAGAGCAATTAGACAAGAGACAGAAATAAAACAAATAAGGATATGAAAGGAAGAAGTTAAATTATCACAATTTGCAGATGACATGATACTCTACATAGAAGACCCTAAAGACTGCATTGAAAGACTTCTGGATATCATAACCAAATTCAGTAATGTAGCTGGATACAAAGTCAATACTCAGAAATTAATAGCATTTCTGTACACAAACAACAAGTTCATTGAGAGAGAAATAAAAGAAACCACACCTTTCACAATAGCATCCAAAAAAATGAAATACTTAGGAATCAACCTAACAAAGGAAGCAAAAGATCTGTTTAATGAAAATTTCAGTACTCTGAAAAAAGAAATCCAAGAGGATCTAAAATGGAAAGACATTTCATATTCATGGAATTGAACAACAAATATTGTGAAAATGGCCATTCTCCCAAAATTATTATACAGAATAAATGCAATTCCCATCAAAATACCACTAGCATACCTCACAGATCTAGAGAAAGCACTCTTAACATTCATCTGGCATGAGAAAAAACCTAGAATAGCAAAGGCAATTCTGGGCAGCAAGGGCAGGGAAGGAGGCATCAGAATTCCAGACTTGAAATTATGCTACAAAGCTACTATAATCAAGTCACCATGGCACTGGAATCAAAGCAAACCTGAGGATCAATGCAATAGATTAGAAGTTACACCCACAACTACAAACACACTCAGCCACCTTATCTTTGACAAAGGGGCCAAACATGTTCACTGGATGAAAGATAGGCTCTTCAATAAGTGGTATTGGAAAAACTGTCTTTCCACATGCTGAAAACTAAAACTAGACCCAAGCCTATCACCATGCTATCACTACACTAAACTAAACTCAATGTAAAGCTAAAACTAAACTACACTAAAACTAAACTACACTAAAACTAGACCCAAGCCTATCACCATGCTATCACTAAACTAAATTTAAAATGGATCAACAATGTAAATATTAAAACAGAAACACTAAATCTGCTGGAAAACAAAGTAGGTAGGAATCTTCAAGACATAGGGGTAGGTGGAGAATTCATGAACAAAAGTCACACTGCACAGGAAACACTTCCCAGCATCTACAAATGGGATCTTCTCTTATTAAAAGTTTTTCCATGTCAAAAGAAATCTCCAACAGAGTGAAAAGAAAACCCACAAATTGAGAAAAAATCTTAGTCAACTGTCCTTCAGATAAAGGTCTTCTATCTAGAATATATAAAGAATTTAAAAATATCAGGCCTCGAAATTCAAAGACCCAATCTAAAAATGGGCATCTGAGATGAATACACACTTCTCCGCTGAAGAAATATGAATGGCAAATAAATACATGAAAAAATGTTCAGCATCATTGGTCATTAGAGAAATGCAAATTAAAACAACTCTGAGATTTCATCTCACTCCAGAAAGAATGGCCAGGATCAAGAAAACTGCCAATAACAAATGCTGCACAGGCTGTGGGGGAAAAGGAAACTTCTTCACTGTTGGTGGAAGTGTAGACTGCTGCAGCCACTATGGAAATCAGTCTGAAGGTTCCTCAGAAAGCTAGGATTGGATGTCCAATTTGACCCAGCTATTCTGCTTCTGGGCATATTCCCAGAAGAAGTGTAATCGTCATACCACAGTGATATATGTGCACCCATGTTTTTAGCAGCACAATTTATAATAGCCAAATCTTGGAAACAACCCAAATGCCCATCAATTGAGGAATCGATAAAAAGATGTGGTACTTTTATACAATGTAGTACTATTCAGCTATAAAAAATGATCACATTGAGGCTTTTGTAGGTAAATGGATGTGAATTGAGACCATACTCATAAGTGAAATAAATCGAACTCACATGCATAAACACTGCATTGTCTCCCTAGTGTAAGAAACTGAGAGACTCGATAAGATACAAAATCCCCTATAAATATAGGGAAAACCTTCTGAAGTCCAATAATGCTTTTATTCTTTGACTTGATTGGTTTAAGTCTTTTTTCTACTATTTGATTGCAATATGTGAGAAGATAGGAACAGCTTTTTTGAAGAAAACAAAGCATATTAAGGCAGTCATTGTTGATTTCTTGTTGTCTGATTTGAAGGCCTGTAATACTTTCACTCTTTTGTTTTATCTGATTTTATATTATTTTGTTTTGTTAGAGTTTGTGTGTGAATTATGAATAACCATTTTGAATCAAACAAGAGACATGTGTGTAGCCATTTTTTATCTCCTATTGTTATGTTTTGAAGACCTGTGTTGCTTGCAGTGTTCTTTTCTGGAATGTTCTGTTTTGTTTTGTTTTGCTTTGCTTTGCTTTGCTTTGCTTTATTCTCTTTAAAATAAAAAAAATTAAAAGTTTTAAAAAGGAATAACAGAACTCAATCAAACTTGTGAGCAAATGCACTTACTAGACATATACAGACTATTCCACCCAACAACATTAGAATATACACTCTTCTCAGGTTTACATGGGACATCCTTTGAAATAGACCATATACTGGCCCATAGAGCATGCTTAAGTAAATGCAAAGAAATCAAAATTATCCCATGCATATTATCTGATCATAGTGCCATGAAATTGGAAATTAATGACAAAACAAACTACAAGAACTCAAGAAACACATGCAAATTATGTAATACACTCCTGAACAATCAATGGGTCATGGAGGAAATAAAAGAAATTAAACAATACCCACAAGCAAATGAAAATACAAATACAACTTCTGCAACCTGTGGGATGCAATGAAAGCAGTCCTCAGGGGAAAATATATTGCAGTGAATTCCCACATAAGGAAAATGGAATGAACACAGATAAACAACCTGATGCTACCCCTCAAACATCTAGAAGAAGAAGAGCAAGTCAAGGCTAAAGCCAAAGGAGGGAGGAAATTATAAAGATCAGAGCAGAAATTAATGCAATTGAGACTAAGAAAACAATACAAAGAATCAATGAATCAAAGAGTTGATTGTTTGAAAGAACAAGTAAAATTGATAAGCCCCTAGCCATCCTTATTAAAAAAAGGAAAGAAAAAACTCAAATTCATGCAATAAGGAATGAGAAGATGAAAGCACTACAGACCCTATAAAAATATACAAGATCATCAATACATACTTCAAAACTCTTCACTCTCATAGGTTCAATAACATGGAAGAAGTGGACAGATTTCTAGAAACATATGAATTGCCAAAGCTGGATCAAGAAGATGTAAAACTGCTGAATAACCCAATTTCAGTTCAGGAAATTGAAAATGTAATTAGAACCTTACCAACCAAGAAAAGTCCAGGTCCTGATGGATTCACAGCTGAATTCTACAAGAAATTCAAGGAAGACTTAATGCCGACACTCCTCAAACTCTTCAGTGAAATCAAAAGTGAAGTACATCTCCCTAACTCATTCCTGGAAGCCAGTATTACCCTAATACTAAAAGCAGACAAAGATCCAACCAGAAAAGAGAACTATAGGCCAATCTCCCTAATGAACATTGATACAAATATTCTCAATAAAATCCTGGCAAACAGAATGCAGCAAGTCATCAAGAAAATTATACACCATGACCAAGTGGGATTCATCCAAGGAATGCAGGGATGCTTCAACATATGGAAATCAATAAATGTAATACACATATCAATAGAGCCAAAGATAAGAATCATATGATCATTTCAATAAATGCAGAGAAAGCTTTTGATAAAGTCCAACACTCATTCATAATGAGAACCCTATAGAAAATCAGAATAGATTACCTCAATCTCATAAAAGTCATCTATGACAGACAAATAGCCGGCACTGTACTATATGGTCAAAAACTGAAAGCTTTCACTCTAAAATCTGGGACAAGACAAGGATTTTCACACATTCACACACAATACACTCAAACAAAACAAAATAATATAAAACCAGATAAAACAAAAGAGTGAAAGCACTAGAGACCTTCAAATCAGACAATAAGAAATCAACAATGGCTAGTAGGTAGAAATCTTGAAGACATAGGGGTAGCCAGAAAGTTCATGAACAAATATCAAACTGCACAGGAAATACTTCCCAGAATCAACAACTGGAATCTTATTTTATTAAACTATTTTTGTTTGTCAAAAGAACTCTCCAACAGAATGAAAAGAATGCCCACAAATTGGGAAAAAATCTTAATCAACTGTCCCTAAGACAAAGGACTTCTATCTAGAATATATAAAGAAGAAAAAAAAATCAGGCCCTAAAATCCAAAGACCCATTGCAAAAATGGGCATCTGAGATGAATACACACTTCTCAGCTGAAGAAATACAAATGGCAAATAAATACATGAAAAAGTGTTCAGTATCATTGGTTATTAGAGAAATGCAAATTAAAATAACACTGAGATTCTATCGTACTCCAGAAAGAATGGCCAAGATCAAGAAAACTGCCAATAACAAATGTGGGACAGGCTGTGGGGATAAAAGGAACCATTCTGCACTGTTGGTGGGACTGTAGACTGTTGCAACCACTGTGGAAATCAGTATGGAGGTTGCTCAAAAAGCTGCATTTGCAGTTATCCCGCTTCTGGGCATATTCCCTAAAGAAGTGAAACCATCATGCCACAGTGATATATGTGCACCCATGTTTAGAGCAGCACAACTTGTAATAGGCAAATCTTGGAAACAACCCAAATGCCCATCAATTGAGGAATGGATAAAACAGATGTGATATTTTTATACAATGGAGCTATAAAGTATCACATTAAGGCTTTTATACGTAAATTGATGCGACATGAGACCATACTCATAAC
>RJWT010046661.1:0-11421 GCA_004365215.1 Cuniculus paca | reverse complement strand
ACTATTGATATTTGAAAGCTGTGAATGAAAACAGTATTTTAAGATATCTGAAGCCACTCTTATATGGTATCTGTGGTTTTTTTACTTAGGATAAAATACTATTTTGGCTTCTCATATATATTCATAGTTTTTTTAAAAATGCAAAATTTTATTGAGACATAAGTAGAAATAAAGATATAATTGTTATTTTAAACCAAGTTCACAGAGAACCTGAATTCTAGAATCATTGTTTCAAATTGAGATACGAAGTCTTGAGGGTTTCATGTTAATACCCATATCTTGTGCATAGCATTGAAATGTAGTAAGCGTTTAAATATTGATGGCCAAGTTAATGAAGAAATACTACATTAAATTTAAAATAATATATTTTATCAGATGTAAACTTACAAACTGCATTGTGAATTAGACTTTATTATTGTGGTTACATATGAAGAAATTAATGCTCAAAAAGATTAAGAACATTTCTGTAGTGTACAGGATTTTTGCCCTAAAGTTGCCTCTCCTTCATTAATTAGGTTGCTCAGTAGTTGTTTACATTGTAAGTAACTAATCAAAATCTTAAGAAATAAAGAATAAACTTGGAAATTTTACACTATCATTTTCTTTAAAAAGTGCGTTTAAAGCCTGGGTACTCTTGGCTCCCATTAGATTAATTTTCCATCAGGATTGAGCAGCTGACTACGTGGTATTCATGTGATGCATGTAAGAAAGTCTGAGACCTGTGGAGGTGAACTTATCATCCCCAAGAGCAGTCTCGCCGGGAATAATGCTTCCACAGGTTCAAAACAATCTGAGAATAGGAATAAGGATGGAAACGCCACTTCCTCAACAGCCTGCAAAGCAAGCAGTTGTTGATAGACTTGGCATTTATTTCTTTCACTCTCTTTGGAGAGAAGAATAAAAGAAGATGACTGAAACTAGGCTGAACCTTTTTACATTTCACGATGAGTGGAGGAAGGCTGGGTGGCTCTGTTCTGCCCTGTGCATTGGAATGGTCAGACCACTGTGTGCCACAATGGCGCCCTTTGCAGGAGCAGCACCTGTTAATGTGCCTTTCAGCTGTTCTGTCTCCTGTCTCTTTGCCTCCTTTAGTTTTCTCCAGTATCTAGTCTACAAAGAAACAATTTAGTAGCGTGGCCTGGACAGTCTTATTAAAGAAAGTGCGAGAACCTCCACCCTTAACTCTGCCACACATACAGAGGAAAGGACAGAGAGGGTGTCAGTCTGCAACTTATCAGCTGTGTTGACCCAGGAGCAAAACAAGCCTTTAAATACACCACACCTTTCTTTCTCCTGGCAGTGAGAAGTCAGACTTGAGAACAGTTTACATTGTCAAGGTCTGGGAACTGCTGTAAGAACGGTTAAGCCCTTGACATCTGAAATCTCTCTGGTTTAGGTATTTCTTGTTCTTTTATCTTATGCCTACATGTTTGATGAGTGAATACAGGAATATCAGTCCTGTTGTAAACTGGTTGCTTTGTTACCTGTCTTCTAATGGCTTCCCAGTAAGAATGACTTAATATTGAGTGCAGTGAACATGTGTCTGCACTTTATTGTTTCCAGAGTATAATCAAATACATAATTTCACCTAAGTCTCGTAAATTCCATGAGGCAGATCCCATTATCTTTCTCACTTTATCAGTGGACAGAGGCTGAATCTTGGTATGTGAAACTGCTTGCAGAATGTGGAGCAGGAATGCAGATCGTCTTCAAGAATCCACTTAGTTGGTTTTCATTAACTGAAGTTCTACCTCAAATGCAATTGCATCTCTGCAAAGTATAATTAACTTTTCTCTTCTCATTTCTTGTAGTCACCTGTACCAGCCACTAAAGGCTATGACTTTGGTGTGTAGCATAGCTAACTGGAAAGCTTATTACAATATAAATTCCTCTTTTCCCTTCCCTCTGTCTCCCTAGAAATTATAATTTAGGATGTAGGTTGGGACCAAGAGTTTGAAATTTTAACAAGCTCCAGGAGATGAACAGCCGGTTCTTCTTGGGCCTTGTTGTGACCCAAACTCCTTCTGCTATTTCCAACATTTATGAATATCTCGTGATCTGTTGGTCATAATTGTGACCTTACAGAAGAAATTTTACAGTGTGCTGTCTTTAGCAAGTGGGACGCAAAGCCCTTTTTCTCCGTGAGTTGTCCTAAGATGTGTAATTTCCACAATCATTCTGTCCAGCTTCCAATCAGGCACTATAGAACAATGCTGCTTGTGATATTGAGGATTCAGGCCCCTTTGCAAATTTCAGATGCAATTTTGGCACACAGCACTTTTCATTGTCTTCCTACAGCAATTTCAGCCTCCTGCTGCCCAGCCTGTGACCATGTTTCTCGTTAAACCTCTGTGAGTAGCGGTGCTGCAACCATGAATCATACATTGAGGGCTTCACACAGGCTGGGTTTATTGAGCCACATTATAGGAGACTATATCTCAGATGGTCCCAGTGCAGCCAAAACAATCTGTCACTTTTAATTCTCCCTGTCACCTCATTAAGTATATAGCAACATTGACAATAAAATACATTTCCACACCAACACACAACACACACACTACCTCAAAAATGCAACAATTCCTCCTCTTCTATTCAGATGTGGTTATAAATATCCAGTCATTGAAAGATTCATTGAGCAAACATATGTGCCAGGGTACTGTATATAACTGACGGAGGCACAGAACAGTCTCCGTGGACACATAAAGCAATTAAAAATAACTGTGTTTCAAAGCAGGCTACTATAATACAAAGGTCAGGCCCATAAATATGAGCAGGATGGCAGTAATGTCTCTATCCAAATACACTCCCAAACACACAACTACAACAGTTCAGAACTCAAAGGTTAACGTAAAAAAATCTCTGAAATTATGCCATATTCATCTCCTACCTTTTCTTTCTGTGGTCTTTTCATCAAAGGTTAATATATGTGAATACAGTGGAAAAATTTTATCAAGGCCAAATATGTGTCATCGGTAATGATTTTATTCAATGCAAAATATTTACCCTTGTACCTGTGATAGAATGAAGGAGCTGGAGTAAATTTTCTGCAAAAGAAAAATGCCTATTTCTTCCCTTCTTCTGTATTAGGTTGCTTGTTTTTACATTAAGTGCCCTGAAGTTTGAATTCTACTCAAAGCTGTAGAGAGACTGTTCTGAAGACTGGGATAATTTCTGCAGTGACACACTGAGTGTGATAATAAGGGTTATGCATGGTTGTAAAGAATGTGCTGACAGACGGAAAAGAAGTCACCTCGCACTGCACAGCATTCATTTTTATATATATTAAAAAATCATACTACACCTGACTCTGATTTGAACAGCAGTTCTTCCTCTTGCTGTCTTCCAGGAGCAGAAATATTTTAGAGTGTATAGAAAAATTCCAACCCCCAGTGCACTGATTCACTAAAATTTCAAGTTCTGTGCACATCAGAGCATTATAGGTTCCTGTATTACCATTCAAGGTGTCATGTGCAATGAAAAACTTGTCCCCACCAAACATGAATCTTTATGTAGTAAGTGCCTTAGATAGTGAGCAAGTGAATTCAGCGAGAAAAAGATGTGAACAGAATGAATCCCATGACGCGGAGGTAGTCCCCGCCCTCCCTCTGAAAAGGAAAATGCCAGGTAACTTGCTGAAGATTAGTTTTCATCAAGGCATATTAAAATGTGAGTGTGAATTGTATTAGAGCATTTAGGTCACCTGGGCCATACTATGATGTGGTGACATTTGAAAGCACATTGATTAAAGGAAAAGAGCACTCTGAGATAAATTCCTTTCTCTTAATAATAATAATGAAGCAACAGTGATGAACCCAGCTAGTGCCTTGATTCTATAAGACATGGTTTTCTATTTCTAGGGGAGGGAAAAACAGATCCCAATATCTTCTTTTTCACAAATGTGTTACCTGATCTTAGGAGAGCCTGTTGCATATTAGAAACAGAAGATAAAAAACGAGAACCACTCACTTTCCATTCAGTCATCAATCTTTTTTTTTTTTTTTTTTGTGGCACCGGGGATTGAACTCATGACTTTGTAGTTGCTAGGCAGGCGCTTAGGCCACTGAGCTAGATCCCCGGTCCTTTAGTCAGCCATCTTTTGACTGAATGCATTTGTATCTCTTTACTAGGACTGTTGCTATAAGCACCACACAGTTAATGGAAGAACAAAATTTGTTGTCTTATACTTCTGGGGGCAAAGGGTCTGGGATCAATATTTCCACAGGACTGGTTCTTCTGAGGGTCACAAACACGATCTGTTCCAGACCTCATTTCTTGGTTTGTAGATGGTGCGCCCTCCCTGAGTCTCTTTAGATATTCTTCCCTGTTTGTATTCAAATTTCTCTCTCTTCATAGGGACACCAGTACTATTGAATTACGATTCATTTTACCTTGCTGCAAGGGCTCTATCTCCAAATACAGTCTCATTTTGAGGCACTCATTGTGAGGACCTCAATATATAAATTTTGGGAGACACAGTGCAACCCTAACAGAACTGTCTCTTTAAAAAATGCCATCAATAAAACAAAACATGGATCTTCTCATTGGCATTATTCTTCCCCTGCTGTCTTCCCAAAAAGAGATCATGCATGCTCTCATGATCCCTAGAACATGGCTTCCAAAGACAAGAGTAATTTTTTCATTATTGTTAAAGATGCTAAATTGTTTGCTTTTCTTAACTTTTGCACCTTACAAATTTCTAGCAACCTCTCTTAGTCCTGTGCAATATTCAGATCTACTAACTTCAAATTTCATCCTAATATCTGACTGACAACTACTTTGGCACTGGTCATTATTTATGCATTGAATATTGTCATGACCATGGGTTACTTCTGTATTCTTGTGGGTGAACTGTCCAATAATCTACTTCATTTTCTCTTGACCTTTTAAATTCGAATGACCTTCAACTGCAGTACGTTTTTGTTGCCAAATCATGGATATATCTAATCTACACTCTTTGTGTATTTCTGTGTATAAGTATGAAGTATGATTAAGATATGTATGCATGTTTAACTTAGAAAAAATACATAGTAAAATACATACTGCCATTAAGTCCCCTCAAAATACTTCCTCATACTTCAGGGACACCCATCAAGGGCATCACCCTGAAGCAGTTCCGGAAGCTTTTTCGTGTCTTCAATGCACGCCCCCAACTGCTTTGATGTTCTGGACTTATAAAAAAGAGCTGATATTTCATGGTCATTTTGACTTTGGGGAGGAGCCAGAAGATATGAATTGCCAGATCCAGTGAATAAGATAAAAACATATGTTTTTAATTTGAAATAGCCTTAAATATTTTTAATTTATATTCAATATTCTTCCTTAGACCTTATCTGCTCATGCCAGCTTTTCACTTCTTCATTTTCTTATACCTTCCATTACCAATCATGTTACAACGTGGTCCATCAGTATTTTAGTATGTTAGTAGGAGGTATACTAGAAGCCAGAGGAAGTTAAAATGTTGTGTAGTAAAATGAATTTATTAGGATGGAGTAAATGTATTTTGAAATGTTTTTTTACTGGCAAAATTTAATACACTAATTAATTTAATACACTAAATAATTTAATACACGAATTATTCAGTTGTTGTGAATAACTATGCCTAGCAATCGATAGGATACTAGTTTGGGGATTAATTGACTACAACTGTTCTTTTATCTACAGTCTCTAATACCCATTTTTCCTTCATTCCTTTCCTTCTGACAATTCTTTGATAAATCATGTACTCCACTATCTTGCTGGACAGTCCTTCCATTTCATTTTATTTCCAAAGGTAATAGGCTTGATGGGTGAGATTTTCAAGGAGCGATTATGTTGTGAGGGCTCTGCTTTCTTATGCGTTCTCCTTGGCCATAAGACACTTTGTGGCAAGTTATGATGTGTTAACAAGAAGCCTACGATTTTTCTATTTGTTATAAATTATCCAGTCTCTGGTAGTTTCTGACAGCAGCACAAAGTAGACTGAAACAATGACCATTGGCAATGTTTTATTCTACCTGAAATCTCATTTTTTCTTCTGCTAAAGTGTAAGGATAATTTCTCTAAGTGAGAATTTTAGTGGAATCAGGCACCCTATGCAAATCTTCTAAAAGGTGGCCAGTGAAAGTTTACTGTCTGCCTGTCAGCTGTGCTCCGATTGTGTCCTCTGACACTGCTAGCTGCCATATCACTGAATTTTCCTTTCCTGCTCCCATCACACCACAGTCTCTTATGTGTCCTCTTAGTGCCTTCTTTCCTTCACATTTAAAGTTGAGATGTATCAGTTTTGTCTAAGTTTTCTTTCCTTCTTAATCTAAATTCACTCAAAATTTCACTGCTTTTCTTTTCTTTTCTTTTCTTTTTTTTTGGTCTTTTTAATCTCCCACCTGGGCAATCTGTAGTACGTTTAACTGCTTACTGAATATTGCTATGTGAAAGTCCCAGAGAAATTCAAAATTACAATGTGTAACAGTGAACTCATTGTCTGCTTGCACCATGAAGTTATCCTTTTCTGGTGTCCCTTTTCTCAATAAATGACACCACCACAGGTACGCAGGAGATAATTGACACGCAGGAGATAACTGGTACACAGGAGATGATTTTAGATGTTATATGATTGCGGCAATAAATGCCATTGTATAATGAAAATAGTATTCTTTCTCCTTTTTCAAATGCTTCATATTGTAGCAGTTAGGAAGTTTCCATTTTGGACTTAGCATGTCTTTAGTGCTTCTACAATTATTCAGAAACTTCTATTTTAACTCATTGAGATAAGTTTCTGTGCCTTTTGCAAGGTGAACATTAAAAAAGGTTGATGGCCAATTTTATATTTTAATTGTATTTAAATAAATGACCCATTGCTTTAAAAAATGAACCAGCTTCCTCGAGGTACAATATTAGCTAAATAGCGATGAACAATAAGGTAATAAAAGTTTTCCAGACAACCACTTTTAATGTGAGTTTTAAACTGCAGATATGAAAATATATTCCTTAAAGAGGCAATTCAGAGATACTTTAAAATGTTAAATAATCATCGTGATCATTAGATTACAAGAAGAAAGTAGAAGATGATGCAAAAAAGTAAATTTGTTTTAATTATCAAGGGATAGTTAATAGATATAAAGTTTTTATTTTAGAACAGTTGCATATTAACACTGTAGAGAAATAGCAAAGACAGTTTCCATATAACCTTCACCCTTGCCTTTATGACTAATACGTCACCCGTTACATTTAATGGTACATTTCTTGCAATTAGTAAGTCAATAATATATTATCAACAACATCTATGTTTCATACAGATTTCCTTGGATTTTACCTAATGCCATTTTTTATTTTTGTTCCATCTCATCCTAAGTATGAGTCTACATTTAATGATAGTGTCTTTTTAGATTGCTCCTGACCAAGACAGTTTCTGTGATTTTCTTGATTCTGGTTGCCTTGAAGAATACTGGTCATGTATTTTATAGAATGTCCTTCAAGTGGAAATTTTCTGATATTTTTCTCATGGTTACACTGGAATTGTTGATTTTGAGGAAGATGACCAGAGAGGCAAAATCCATTTTTATCACTGGCGTCAAAGGCACGTGCCTACATTAGGATTATCAGTGTTGATGCTAAATTGTATCACCTGGCTAACACAGTGATTATGAGGTTTCCTCACTGTGAAGTTACTTTTACTTCCTCCAAAGTACTCAATTTTATACTCTTTTGAAGGGAGGCACTAAGTGCAGTACCCATTCAAGATTTGGGAGATTAAATTCTAAAATTTTTGAGAATGAATTATTCATGGCATATATGCAAATCAGGAAAAAATTAAGGAGAATGAGAAATCCCAGGGTGAAGTGTAGAATATGACAAAATAAGACATTGGTGTTTGTATTATAAATATAGGGAACAATCTTAGCAAAGGGGGTGACAATGCACTTATTTAGGAAAATTTTTTATTAAGTTTATTGATACAATTTAGTTATATATCATGATCACATTCATCATAGCGAACTTGTCCATGATATGTCTTAGTTCCTTTTCATTTTCTCATTCACTTCCTGTTCTAAGTAAATGGAATTGCTAAAACTACAGATAAAACAGCACCTATAGCTATAGTAATTTAGTTGATAATGTAGTTTCTCAGCAGATGATTAGTTAGAAATACTCATAGTTTACTGTTATATTTATATATTGGAGATGGACTATTGAATAAGTAGGGGGTAGATAGTGAGAGCCAGGTAGAAAGTGGGGATGTACAGATAAGTAATGAGACTAGGCTAAAATAATTGACTTGAATTTGACTTTGAAGCATCAGTAGGGATTCTTATTTAGCTTTATATACAGAAAGATGGTGACACAGAAAAATAGAGATATGCATGTATAAACAGGTTAGTGCAGATGCCTCCTTCCTTGCTCTAACACCTGAGCGACTCTAGAATCAACAATACTTCTTGTGTCAGCGAGCACCACCAGGGTGTAAATCTTGTCCTTAGTAACTACCACTCTTCATTCAATAAGAGGAACCTGGGATCTTAAAGAAATGGCTGATTCTTTGACTGGACCTTGTAGTCGGTAAACTTAATTGTGATAACCTGATTGACTTAGGAGCTCCGGGAGGGATTAGTTAAATACACCCCTGTGTGTGTCTGAGTGGCTCTGTCTTCTTCACACTGTTTCTCTGATCTGCTTCCCAGCCACTATGAATTGAACATCTTTGCTTCACTGTGACCTTACACCATGGTGTTTGTCCCTTGGAGCCAGCAGACCATGGTCTAAAACAGTGAGCCAAATGAATCCTCTCCTCTTTTGAATTGTTGGTGTTGACTATATGGACTATTCCAGCAACAGGAGAGCTGACTGTTACAGTCTTTGTAGTGCCAAAGATATGGAAATGCTAAGAAAAAAACAAAACAAAGCAAAACAACAACAAAACAAAACAAAACAACAAAAAGAAACAAAACAAAACAAAAAATGAAACAAAACAAAACAAACCTTACTAAGATTGAATATAAAAGTCAATGAAAGGGATCATAAAGACCAGACTAACACCTGAGCAAACAAAATAAACAAGTAATAATGAATTTTAAGGTCAATATCAATGAGTCTATGTAAGTGTAAATTATTGAAAAAATAAGCAAATGGAGAAGACCTGGGCAGAAGAATGTTAAGATATGTTTGATTTTATAATATGAGATTTTATAAATGACAAGATTCATACTTTTTTCAAGTATGTTGGACATACCAGAAGAAAAAGTAGATGGAAAAACGTGATTTTCAACTTTCAGTTCAACATTAAATATAATAAAAAGCTGTGTTGTGAACAGAATAATGAGTATTAATGAAATTTAATTGAGACCAAAGATCAAAAGGAACATTTATTTTGTCATCTCATATCAAAAATGCTGAGTCACTGGTTTTGAAGTTGCACTTAAGGCAAGTTCATGTTGAAACATTTTCCAGGCTATTCCAAGTCATATTGGATGTTTTGAGCTCCTGATACTAGAGGGAATTTTGGCAAATTAAGACAAAGTGAGTCAATGCACCTCTCCTAGATCAAGAAGTAAAAGAAAAATTATAATATCAAATTGGAAGATGTTACAAAAGATTATTTGTAATTTCTTTTTTAAAAATATGAGTATAGTAGAAAATTACATAGAAAAATTATTTATAAATATGAATGCGTTATGATGCTTAAAATCAACCTCATAAATAGCAAAAGAGAAAAACTTATCAAGCAAATGATTACAAAAGGTCATTCTCACCAAATAATTTATTTTGAGTTCTCTGAAATTGATTTTTAGTTTAACTATTCTCTTAATATTAATTCATGGAAAGCCCCCCAATTTCAATTATGAATCATGCAAACTCCTACACAAAATCATGAGACAAATGGAATATTACAAGAAGAAAACTAAATATCTTCAGAATTATAACTCCAAAGAATTAGGAAATAAAATGTAACTGTTTGTTAAATGATAGCATACTCTAACCAAATACGATTTTATTTTAGGAATGCACTAAATATTAAGTGTTAGGAAACCAAACAATAATTCACAACAGTCAAAGGGGAAGAAAGAAAATTTTGTCTTGACAAGAGACTAAAAAAGTACTTAAAATTCAACATCAATTATTGATAAAAATGTGCTGATCAATTAAGAATAAAAGATAAAAAATAAATCCCTTGGATGATGAAAGCTCTGTATTTCAACTGACAACCACCATCATGTCTAATAATGAAATATGAAAATACTTTCCCCTGAAGTCAGGAATAACACAAAGATTACTTATTATTTTTTTCAGCTGACTTTTTAAAGTTCTACTTATTGATGCATATTTTATAACCAATGAAATTCATGCTTTTAAATGTGCAGTTAAAAAAGTTTAGATGAATGTGGTACTATATTCATCAGAATAAATGCAGAATATTTTCTTCTCTTCTCTGCATCATGTTTTTTTCTTGCTGTTAATCTCTGGATTCCTAGGATCTCATGACTATACTTGTAACCTCATGTATTTATCTTTTCCAAAATTTTATGTAGCTTCTTTGTAGTAAATTTACTTTTACAATTCATCTACATTATTTTCTATCTCTAGTTTATGCCTTTTTATTGCTGGGTAAATTTCCAATACATGGATATATTGCAATTTTGTAATCAAACATTTTCATATATGCCTTATGTGAAGTTTTTAGTTAACTATCCAAGAGTAAGCCTTTTCAATTATATAGCCAATTTTTACACAACTTTCTAAAAATTACCAAATTATTTTAAGGTTGGAATATAATTTTATATTTTCCAAGGAATTTATAAGGAATTCTAGATTTCCATATTGTCACCAATATTTTATGTTGTTGGTCTTTTCAATTTTAGCCATTTTTGTAGGCTGAAGTAACATCTTACTATGCATTAAATTTCTATTTCCATGATGGTTACTGATGCCGAGCCTATTTTCAAGTACATATTTGCCTTGTGTGCTTTTCTTTATATATGGTCACATTTTCTGTGGATAAATATGTTTTATTTTTTGCTCTGACTTTATCATAAATTTGAAATCAGCTAATGAAAACTTGCTTTTTCTTCTCTTTTACTTTCTGTCTAAATATAAGAAAGTTCTCATTCTAAAAATAGAATAAACAAAAACAAATGATAAAGTTTAGTTTACAGTTACCTAGATGAAAAAAGAATTAAGATGCTTTATGTACATGTATAATTCCCCACAAGGAATGTAATCATTATGTACTGCAAATATGTACCAATAAAAATAAAAACGAAATTAAGAATTGACATCTTAATATTTTGTTTCAGGGTCATGAATATAGAATTTCATTCCCATGTATCTAAGTCTTCACTTTTACTCGATAGAAGTTTATAGTTTGTAGTGTGTTGGTTTTGTACATATTTTGTTAATTTTGATAAAATTTTATAAAATATTTTTAACATTTTTTCATTCCCGATTGCC
>RJWT010046660.1:0-11422 GCA_004365215.1 Cuniculus paca | reverse complement strand
GATATGGTGTATTACATTTATTGATTTGTGTATGTTGAACCATCCTTGCATTCCTGGGATGAATCCCACTTGGTCATGGTGTATAATCTTCTTGATGACTTGCTGCATTCTGTTTGCCAGTATTTTATTGAGGATTTTTGCATCTATGTTCATTAGAGAGATTGGCCTGTAGTTCTCTTTCTTGGTTGGGTCTTTCTCTCGTTTTGGTATTAGGGTAATACTTGCTTCCATTACATGGAATTGTATTAAGTACATGCTATAATGTTCACACAATAACAAAATAAACTAGTTATGCACTTCTCGGAGCACAGCACCATCATAAAGTTATGTACAATCACCAGAGAGAACAAAAATGGAGGAAAAAAATATACAGTATTTGAAGAATATCATCAATAATTTCCCAGAACTGAGGAAAGATCAAAGACCTTAGATTAAAATGTCTGTGATGCATCCAGGCTCCCAACAAATTAAGTACTTGTTGAATGATTAAATATGGGCCAACAAGACTGAAAATCATTATGCATTATGGTGTAACTGAAAAAGACAAAACAACTCCAAAATCTTCTGGAGAGAAAACACTGATCACACAAACAGGAAAAGAAATCCAACTGACATCAGAAAATTCCACAAAGCAACACCATAAGCAAGATACTGTAGCAATATTTTCAAAATGTTAAAAGAATTGCAAACCAAATCATCAACTGACCTCAGCTATCATTTAAAATTTAAGATATTTTCAGGTATAAAAAGGTTTCTAGAAGTTTACATATAAATACCTTTTGTGAAAACTGTTTTTGAGTAAGCACTCAAATAAGAACAGAAATTAATCTATCAGGACACTGATATATGGAAGAAAGAGTAAACAACCTGATAAGGCACATTTCATAGAAAAAGACAGGATATTCCTAACAACCCAGAACTAAAATTCTACAGAACATCAGCCTGCCTACTGGAAAAACAGTTTGGAGGGGTGGGAACAGAGGAAAATGAGAAAGCACTTATCTGGTTTAGGAGAAAATATATTAAGATAAACTCATTGTGGAAAATGAACAGAAATGTAGGACTTAAATCAAATGAATGTCCTCGAAAACAAAAGAATATTCAATCTATGTGACAAAAAGCAGAAAAAATATTTTTTTAAAAACATGATCAGCCGAGTGTGGAGGCACACATGTAAAGTCCTGGCCATCAGGAGAATCCAAAGTTTGAGACCAGCATGGGCTATGTAGTGCGTGCAAGGCCATCTTGGACTATATAGTGAAACCCTGTCTAAAAAATAATGCGAAAAAGAAATAAGGAGATGTAAATATACATATGATAAGTAAATCTCAAGTCTTCGATAGTAGGCAAACAGGATTTAAACACAGATACTTTTAAAAAGAGACCATGGAAATGGCTGAAAACAGAAGGACAGAAAGATTTACCAGGAAATATTTCAGGCTGGTAGCTGGACTTGTGTTTTAGGTACCACTTATGAATAACTATCTTCTTGGTTTGGGATTTTACTCATGGAACTCTGCCTCACCTCTGCCAATGCTAGGCTGGTGGATTCTCTTAGTAAATCAAAGTTCATACACTAAAAGCTAACCTGTGTTTCCCGCATGGGACAGCACTTCACATTCTGTTCGGTGCTAGGACTTGGACGTCCAGGCATCTACTTAAAGACAGCAAAGCTACAACCATGAGCACGGAGTGGAAGTTCCTAATTTTACCTTGGCTCCAGAGTCTACTAAAACTGTTTGGGAGGTAAAAATGGTTCCTTCAAAACTGAACTGAGGAAAAAGCTAATTAATAAATGACTAAATTACAGTAACAGAGCCAATGGCTCATAAAGGACATTGAGTTAGGAAAGTGACCATTACTCACTCTCTCTGATTTGATCTGGGAGCCTGAAGTCTAAGATTTTATTGTGAGATGTATCACTGACTTTTTTTTAAGTTGACCTTTGTCATTTCTCAATATTTGTTTCTCCTTCTTTAAAGTAAAATTAGATTAGATGACATTTAAAATCACACGTCCTCCCAAAACTCTGAATACAATAAATTTTTTAAAATTTCATTCTAAATCTTGATATTCCTCTATGAACACAAAAATAGTAGCTCAAATTATGAAATATAGACATACACAGTACTTGTTTCTGCACATGCAAAAAATAACCCATGAGACAAATACTAAAGTATTTCACACTTAAAAGATACAGTTTAATTTCCTCACACATGAAAAGTGATTTTGAAAAAAATGGAAAGGCTTCAAAATAAATGATCATGCTTCTGACATATAAATGCCCCCCTTCCTTAATTACTTAAGCCATTCAAGTGAGAACAGCTCACTTCAAATTCAGCCTACAGAAAGGGAGTATGTCCTTTATCATGAGATAACCATTCCCAAAGTAATGGTTAATTTTCAACTCAGTGCTTTCTGGCAGCTATTCTTTTAACATTTTCTCACATGAGTCTAACGGTTGTATTCCAGGCCAAATTAGTTACACACACACACACACACACACACACAATTTAACAAACAGCATGCAAAAGACGAAGACAAAAGTACAAACATGGGTAGAGCATATGCTTAGCATGTGCAAGGCCCTTGATTCAATTCCCAGTACCAAAAGAGAAAACGCAAAGATTCACAATCCTTTGCAATACACTTTCCTCAACAAAGTCCTTAAAAAAATGTTCTTAAACTGGGCATGGTGGTGCATTCCTGCAATCCCAGCATTTGGGAGGCTGAGGCAGGAGGATTGCTGTGAGTTAGAGGCCAGCCCGGGCTACAAAGTGAGTTCAAGGCCAGCCTGAACTGCACAGTGACACCCTGTCTCAAAAAGACAAAAACAAACTGTTCTTAAAAACCCAGAAGGAATTTTTATATAGCTTTGTCTTTTAGAATAAATGTAAATTACTTTGGGTTTTTTTTTTTTTTTTTGGTGGCACCGGGGATCGAACTCACAACCTCACACTTGCCAGGCAGGTGCTTGGGCCACTGAGCTAAATCCCCAGCCCCAATATAAATTACTTTGATAATAAGCAAATAAAAACTAAAACATTCCCCCTAAGCTGTAGCTAGGAACTCCTCTCACTTCTACTTCTGTAGATCTGAAGATCTACAGTTACTTTGGGTAGACTCCAAGAGGAAAAAATTCTAGAGGTAGAATCCAAGAGATCATAGGTAAGAGTTTCCATCATACAGTAGAAGGCAAGAGTAGAAAGTACTTATGTATTTTCTAAGCCAGAATAGGGAAGAAAGCAAAAGATTCAGGACAAAAGCTCCAGCATTAAGTACAGGCTACACTTCTAATTGGTGCTGCTAAATGCTGTATCTTTCAGAAATCTGAGCATGGCAGATTAGTTCAGAAGACTATACAAGGTAAATTGTAAGTGGGTCAGTCTGGTTTAGCTGTATTTGCACATTATCTTAAATTTTTTTTTTAATTTTAAAGATAGTAAAACCCAACAAAACAAAACAGAATAAATTCAGTCAAAACACAGCAGTGAAACTGGTACAGAATATCAAAGCAGGGTAATGGGAAAAGAACAATGGCTACTATAGTGTATGTTGTTATCTTCACAGTAGTTTTCCACTCCATCAGTTATAGCAAAATCAGACCAAAACAGAATAAAACCAATCAAAATAGAATATTGAGTAAAGAAAAAAAATTAATAAAACAGTGAGAACATTATTAGACTTTAAAAACAAGGCAGAAAAAAAATCTGTATTTACCATATTGCATACCGTTATCCTTCTATACATGCTCAGACTGTCAACCCCATGCCTGTAAATTCAACCTAACAATACAATCCTTCAGATGCTTTTTGTACCTCAATTGCTGTTAGCTCAGGTTGACCTCCAAACCAGCTGGTGGCTTATGGGGTGAGAGGGTTTGGTGATTTTCAGTCTGCATGCTGGTAGTCTTACAGGAGACACTCTCTTCTTTCTCTTCCTGGGTCCCACACAGTCTTCGCAGCTTATCAGAAAGGCCGGCTAGCTGGATCTTTGATCGGCTCCTCCCGGTCCCAGCATGGCTGACTCTCGAGAATTTCTGGCTTTTCCCTGTCTTCCTGGGTCCTGCACATTCTGCACGGCTTACCAGGAAGGCTGGCTAGATGGATCCTTGATCGGCTCCTCTCGGTCCCAGCATGGCTGAGTCTTGGGAGTTTCTGGCTTTTCCTTGTCTTCCTGGGTCCTGCATGATCTGCATGGCTTACCAGGAAGGCTGGCTAGGTGGATCCATGATTGACTCCTCCCAGTCCCAGTATGGCTGATTCTTGGGAGTTTCTGGCTTTTCCTTCATTTGCACATTATCTTTAAAATTCCACAAAGGTAAGCGTAGAGTGTAGAGTTATATTTAGTTAGCTCAATTGCTTAAAATAAAAACAAGTCAAATCTTTTAATCCTAGCTAAGTCTAATGCAAAATATATTTAGGAAAAAAAGAATGAGGAAGAAAGAAAGCACTAGAAGACAGGTTCTTGTTGTAACATGAAATTTCTAATAAACTCTGGCTTTCTGTTTTCTCATTTTTAAATGAGGTCCATCCAGGCCTAAAATTCTAGTATTCTTCATCTCATTCCTTCCTTTCTTCAATATAGATGTATCATGAAAAGTATATTCAAAAAGCAATTGATCTAGGACTAAATTTCTTCAAAACTTCAGCAAAAATAAATGTAATCTGTGATGCTATTGTATTTCATCTGTGATGTAACTGAATTTCAACTTAGCTATAATACCCTACTTTGCTCAAAGAATCAATCTTTCATTTAATATTTAATAAGCTTAATGAAACTAAGACTAACAAAACAATCATAGCCTGAAGTTTTTTAGGGGCAAAAGACAAGCTAGGATATAACATAATAAATGTTATATAAGTATTGCAATGGCAAGCAGAAACATCAAAATGACACCCAGGATTTGGAGGCAAATTTATTTTACGTCGACAGACACTGATTGGGATCATTCTCAAAATATCTACCTGATCCCTGGTGGTCTAAGGCTTACACGGAATAAGCAAGCAGGAACTACTGAGGCAGACTGGCTTGTCGATTAGGGATTGGTTCTTAAAAATGCATCATAGTGATCAGCTATGCATCACAGTGATCAGCCATTTCTAACAAACAAAAGTAATAGAAACTGTAACCAGACTAACTGAAGTATGGGGACAGGGTGGGATCTTCTGCTACGGTTTAACAACAGGACCACAAAGGGATGGCCCAACCTGGGTGCTGTGTCCAGGGGAAGGGGTGGGGAAGAGGAAAAGCACTGAAATAGTCTTGGGGAGGGCTGTGAGGCAGGCAGATGGGGGTGGGGCTGGGTTGCTGGAGGAATAAGCATGTGTAAATCTGCACACATGACCCACAAGAAAGCAGGGCACATACAGGGACTGCAAAAAATTGAAGCACAGTGAGGTAGGAAATGAGGCAAAAGCAAGTAAAAAAAAGATCACATCATTAAGCGCCTTGTCACTGTGTAATCTTTACCATGACAAAAACAAGTATGTAAGACTTTCAGAAGGGTAAGACATAATTCGAACGGTGTTTAGAAAGGTGCCCTTGGAGAAACTCTGGAAGCTGGACTTCAAAGGAAGTAGATGACAGATTAGGAGGCCACTTAAAATATAATGGCCAGATTGTGGAGTGGAGAGCTAGACTTCTAGCTCCAGCAGTAAGTAAAAATGTGTTGGAAATACACATTTAGCATTTATCTGTTGTATTTACCCTGTCATAGTAATAACTCAAAAACACCTCAAATGTTTATAGAATAAAATTTTCATTAGATATTATTTACAGAAGATTAGTTTTAGGCTTTTTGACATTGAGAGACAACTGACTGTAGGGGACTCCATTCTAAGAATAGTTTGTAAGTAAAACAATATAAACAACTGTGCTTAAATGATCTTTGTGCCCTGAGTGGGGCGTGTGCGCGCGCGCGCGTGCATGCTCATGCTCATGCTTTTCTCTCTAGGAAAAGGTGGGTATGTAAAACTCTCCTTTGTAACTACTAGGGTTGGTACAAACGCCTTCTAAGGACCTGAGATTTTTCAATGAGCCACTGAGCTAATGGCCTCCGCCTGGCACTCCGGAAACCTGAGTCGCTGCACCCTCCCTACACCAGCAGAGGGCCGCAGCAGCTTGGACAGCGTGGCCAGGCAGCCTGCGCTTCTGGCACTGGGAGCTGAAGCTCATTACCAACACCGAAGGAGAAAACCAACAACCACTCACTCCCGTCACCGTCAACAGTGGGAAAAGCTTACAGATTCACAAAGGGGCCCGGCACAACCTCCCAAATTCTGAAAATCTAGAAATACCCACAATTAAGAATCCCACCATCTTTCTCTTCTTGCAAAATAGTAAACTTAGGTCAAGTAAAACCTAACCATAAGTAGGGACAGGGGATTAAAATGAGTTAGCAATTCGCTTCCTTTCAGAACCCTTGCTTCACACTACTGCTACCAGACTAACTTCCTGAAAAGATTATTTTACTCGATTATTCTCACATCTACTTTGCCAAATCTGCTACGCATTTAATACAGTGATGACGTCTAACTTTCCTTTCACTAAATTTCAAGGTATATTTCTACTTCATATGCACATTTTTTTCAACTCTCCTACTCAGATGCTGTTAACTGTTACACACAATGCACAAGAGTTAAGATGGACAAGGTCACACTTGAACTTTCAAGAAAGAGAAAGATTTACATAGGACCAGAGGGGAAAGCCAAGGATGAAAAACAGAGGGACTCAAATTCACACAGGGACTGAGTAATAAGGAAGGGAAGGTATTTCAAAATAAAAACATTTTCTGATAGTTTAATTTTGCTCCATTCCCACCTCCTCATGAAAGACAAGCTATTACAGCCCATCTTTCCAACACAACAAATTTGAATAAGCCTGATAACAAGGTAAAAGGTCATTTAAAAAAGTAGCCGGGTGTGGTGGCACACTAGGGAGGCTGAGGCAGGAGGATTGTTGCAAGTTTGAGACCAACCTGGGCTATGAAGTGAGCTCAAGGCCAGCCTGAACTGCATAGGGAGACCCTGTCTCAAAAGGACAAAAAATAAATAAAATTTTAAAAAAAAATAAGGGTTTACAAATAATCACTACCTCTGCAATATAAGCCTGTGATCCCAAAAACATCTTTCCCTCTACCAAATTCTCTATGCAATTATGGAGAGCTGCAATCAGCACCCTACGAAAAAGAGCAATAGTAACAGAAACAACTTTTAATTCACATACCACACCACTCCCATGCTGATCCAACTCAGGCAGGTTTTAATTACAGCCTAAAATTGTCACTTTGTTAACTCTGTATAAGGGTTGGACTGTTTGAGCCTTACTTAATCCTGTCTCGCACTACCTTACCTTTGGTCTCCCATTCATGCTCAAATATAAACCTACCTCCCATCCAGTGATGGTGAGTCTCTAGAGCTTTCAATGATACAAACATTCTGCTGCAGCATGTGTGCCATAGGTTCGCCATTACTGGTATGTGCAAGAATTCAGGTCAACTAACTATATATCCCAGGATACTCCAAAGAAATCACACTCTAAATTATTTAAGGTAAATGGTATGCGTCATGGTACCTCTTTTTTTTTTTTTTTTTTGCAGCACCATGGATTGAACTGACGACCTTTTGATTGCCAGGCAGGCACATATGCCACTGAGCTAAATCCCTGGCTATGGTACACCTTTTCTGGCCAGAGTGATTAAGAATTATAAGTTGTTTTCCTACCAAAAATGCTGATAACAAGGAGAAATAAGGTAATGAGGGACTGAAACAGACTAAACTCACTATACCATAGTCTAACAGCCATAGCTAAGTAATAGGAAAAGGTTGCTACTGTGAAAACTCCAACCCCAATGGGAAAAATGAGTGCATATTTGGTTTTGTTTTTTAGAATTCAACATTTCCTGATTAACCACACAAGTATTTTTGAACTAGGAAAAAAAAGGAAAATCTGACAGTACAAATTCTAAACAACTTGATCCATTAAAATAATACTATAGAAAGTCTTAAAAAGAGAAATTTAAGACCATTAAAGAATCGAGTTCCACAGCAAAAACTGAACCCAAACTTCCAAATCAGTGATTCTCAGACTTTTTGTAAACTTCTATTTCAGCCTAAAGCCCACAAGTCCTGTGCTCTGAGTGCATGTTCACCAAAAACAATCTACAACTTTAAAATAGTCACAGAACCTTTTCCTATTTATTCTTGTTTTAAGTAATTTATTACCTTTTGCTAGATGTTAAGATCTACAAAGTAGAGAATTCTTCAGATTCATGCTTACCACTGGGCCCAAAAACCTTAAAATTTAAGAAGCTTCCCAACAATCTCCTTACTGCCCACTTGAACTTCATATATTTTCTAGATTATTAAGTATTTCTAATTAGCCTCTGTCAGCACTTCATAATGAATATGACTCAAGACTGAGATCCAATCATTCCTTCCTGTGGTCAAAGAATTCTCACTGTTCTCTGCTAACAAATAAGGATATACAGAAACTAGAGGCAAGAGAAATCCTTGGACTAGAAATGAGTGGAATAACAAAAGAGGTTAAAGAGTCACCACCCCTATAAGGTAGGAGTTTGGAAAGAAGTTTGTGGTGGTGACTGGGAAGGGGTACAGTGCCACTGTAATGGTAATGATGCAAAAGATAAATGATAGATTAAATATGACAAGATACAAAACAGTAATAGTATCTAATATTAGAGCACACATAAGGAAGCTGAAGAATTAACCTGTTTATTATATATTTTTATTGCAATAGCACACAAGAACTTTAATAGAAATAGAACATTAAATTCTTGATTGCTACTCCAAGAAGTTTTGAATAAGGAATACAGACAGAAAAATGGCCAAAGGGTATGAAGTGTCAACTTACAGAAAGGAAAATGCAAATGACTCTTTCCCAGTATATTAGCTAATCATCCAACTTCCTCTAAGTATCTTCTACAACCAAAGATAAAAAGCCTTCGAAAGTAAAATGAAAGTGGTAACGATTTACACTTAATAACACAAATACATGTGTCTGTTTTTAAGTACCTACATGAGTATAGATTTATTTGCACTGGATGTTTGCAAAGCAAGAGAACAGAGGAAGAGAACGCTAACACCTGAGGAGGAGGAGGAGGTGTCCTGAAGAGGGAACAAGGACAAAGGGTGAGTAAGCCAGTTTGCTGCTAACCACTCTTGTACTTTCAATAACAGGAGGACAAACAGAAATTCGGTAAAGAGGTATTTTTTGTCTTGTTCAACTACAGCCTAAACAGAATACTCTTCTTCATTCTTTTTAAATCCAGTTAATATTTCTTCTAATTGATTCTAATTGTCTGAATTGAGTGACCCATTTTTCAGGGTATCTCTTGTTCACTCGAGATATTTTTACAAATCTTGGAAGACAGGGATAACTTTTAAAGGTTGAATAACCACTACAGGATGATCACCTCAACTATAAATATAACAGACTGGCATTTATATAATACTCCTAAATTTCAAGTTAGTTCTTGAGTAATGAAATCTAGAGTTGAAGATACAACTGGCAACTTCCTGCAGTGCTTCTTAACTAGATGTGTAAGACACCTACTCTCATATATCAAAACAACCTATGTGACAATAACTAATAGTACCTAGTAGTGTGTGGAAGCTCCACAAAGTTCTTCCCCTAGATCACTAAGTAACTTCCAAATAGTGAGACTTAAACTCTTGTTTAAAAAAAAAAAAAAAAGGGTCTTATTTTAACACAGGTTGAGACTTTAGTATGAAACACTGGATCTGGGCCAGGGATATAGCTCAGTACCGTAAGTGCCTGCCTGGCAAGTACAAGGTCCTGAGTTTGATTCTTGGTAATAAAAAACAAAAACAAAACAAAACAAAAAAAGGAACACTGGATCCAAGCCACAGCTTTATTCTAGTTATAACATTCTTTTGCCAATCTTGGTAGGAAAGTGTGTGAAACTTTTATCTAGTTGTCTTTAATATCATTAACCATCACCAGTCCTTCATAGAGTTGTATAAAGAAGGTTTTTATTTAAAATTTTTTTTTTTTTTTTTTTGCAGCACCGGGGATTGAACTCATGACCTCACGCTTGCCAGGCAGTCGCTTAGGCCACTGAACTAGATCCCCGGCCCTTGTCTTTTTGAGATAGGGTCTCACTATGCCGTTCAGGCTGGCCTTGAGCTCACTTTGTAGCCCAGACTGGTCTCCAACTCACAATGATCCTCCTGTCTCAGCCTCCTGAGTGCTGGGATTACAGGTATGAGCTACCACGCCCGGCAAAGAATGTTTTTAACATTCACTTCTACCTTACTTGTTTGAGAAGAGGTAATAACAGAAAAGTTCTATACAATATAAGTTTGGTGAGAAAGAAATTAAAAATACATGTCTCTCCTCTTCTAGTTTGTTAATGCTTCTCTTTCATGAGTGAATTTCAAAGTCTATTACTCCAGATAATTTTAAACTAGATTCAATCCATGCATGACTATCATCAGATTAACCAACAAACTTTGTTTTGCCCATCTTCAGTGATGACATGCAAAAGAAATTGGGTATAAAAGTACTTTGTAACCTACAAAGCAGTATAATTAAGATTCTATTTTTCTTTTATCTTGAGTCAATATAGCTATTTCTCCATAGATGAGAGAGTCACACATGGTTTCTGCTCTGGACTGGAAGTCAGGAGGCTGATAAAACTCCCACGCAAAAGGAAGAACAATCTGAAACTGCTGAAGCAATGGCATGCACATCCAGCTCTTTCAGAAAATAAGGTAGTTAGAAAAACGAACTTATTGCTCGTATTTGTAATATTGCCCCCCAACCGCGGCCTAAATACAAACTGATAACCAAAAAGGTAAACTACAGTATATCATTTAAATGAATTTTAATACAATAAACGGGTGTCGAGATTGCCAAGATGTTTAAAAGATTTTCAGAATTTTTAAAAGCCAAAGAAAAACAAATTACTTCCACCTGTAACTTGCAGCTTACTTTCCCTCATTTCTTCATCTCAATTTGGTGCATTTTTGTGTTTTTTTTTTTTTCAGTTGGTACTGGGGATTGAACCCAGAGCCTAAGCACTGAGATACATCCCCAATTCTTTATCTTTTGAGACAGGATCTTGCTAAATTATCCTGGCTGGGCTCAAACATGCCATCATCCTACAACAGCCTCCTAGTGCTGGGATTTCAGGCATGCACCACCATGCCAGGCCTAAATATAATTTTTTAAGGCCTGAAGTTAAAATTTAAATATGGTAGGTAAATTCTGGAAAGTCTCAATGGGAATGAAACCTAGGGTACTGTTTTCTAGCTTGGACAAACTCTAATTTTCTAGTGCTGTATTTATTTTTTTAAATGCTAAATGAGTTTCATTAGCTACCTTTTTTCCTTCCATCACTGCAATTACTTCTCTTTAGAATGACAGGAACACAAAG
>RJWT010046659.1:0-11425 GCA_004365215.1 Cuniculus paca | reverse complement strand
ACTGAGCCTTGTTTTCATTGTCTATTAAATGAAGTTATTCATACCTGCAGTGTCAGAATGAGAGAAATAAATAAGATAATATGTATAAAGAACAAAGAGTACCAACCCAAAATAAGTGCTCAATAAATTATAATTTCAATGATTATATAGAGACTGTCAGTATATATTGTAAATATCTTTATTATGATTTTGTTCCAGACTCTCAGCGTTAGACGATCCAAACTATGTAAGGAATCATGGAATTAAGTTCATTCCCTTAAAGAACTCCGACATCTGCTAACCCAGAAAAACCTGCAAGCTGCCACTTTATTTGATGACTGAAAACCAAAAACAATAATACCAAGAAATTAAGGAGGAATAAAATTTGTTACTATATTTTGTCGCTACTTCTACTTTAGTACTATTGCTTAATAATTATTTCCATTTTGCCTTTCCCTATTTATGTGTGTATATGTATGTGTGTGAGTGTATTTAAGTGTGTGTGTGCCCATGTGTGTATTCAGGGGTTATACAGTAAAAACAGCAAGAAAATCAGATTTTCAAACCAATTTCACTACTGTATACCCTGGTTCTGCTTCTTAATACCTGCATGCCTTTTCCTGTGAACTTTGCCATTTGCTAAATAAAGTGAAAACACACCCATAGAGTTACCATGAATTATGATATAAAGTATAAGAGAGTCCTTTATAAATTATAGGTCGAATATTTGTTTGATCATAAAAACAATTTACTTTATGCCTTCATCTCAAATATGATTTTAGTTCAAGTACCCAGGTCTGTATAAGGTACCATAATTATTTAGCAATAATTAATAAAGTGGTGTAGGAGGAAACAATACCACTTGTTTTCTAGTCTTAATTTGTAAGTTGATGCCCTCAACTCCTCCTCGTCCTTCTCCTCCTTCTCCTTTTTCTCCTCCTCTTCTTCCTTCTCCTCCTCCTCCTCCTCCTTTCAGTTTCTACCAAGATAAAAGAACCAAGCATATTTTATGTACTTATTTTACAAGGGTGAAAATACATGACTCATGTGCTGAAGTTTTGTTTTGCTTGTAGAAGTCATCTAAGGCAGGCAAAGTAAAGGTAATAAGAGTTGCTCTCTGAAGAAAAGACTGAGAGAACCAAATGGCCACTGAGTCCTGTTCATCTGTGCTTTATGTATACACTGAAGCTGGAAAAGAGCCACAAAATGCTGCCTATACTTGTTCTCATCCAGGAACTGGTTACTAACTATAAACTTGAATCTGGAAATATCTTGAAAAATTCAAATTGAGTATTTTAATCAACATTTAATTCAACTTGATCACTAAGATTAGTGGACCCACAAGTGTGAACCCAAACACATCTAACATCAGTTCAGTCCTCCCCTTTCTTTCCCTTCTTTTGTTATCTTTGTATCTATAATATTCGTGAGCTCTATGTATATATTGTATTAAGTTCACAGCTGAGTGGCTTCTGATCAGGTGCTTTACCTTAGTGCCACTTGCCATTCTCCCTATATTCATTTTTCATTTTTGAGTTCGAACTCCACTTAATGTCCATGTAAGCAATGGTATTAGAAACACAAGATGCTCGTGAAGGTCATTTTGGATAGGCAACCTCTATACACACACACGCGTGCACACACACACTCAAACACCCCCCCCACACGCTAAAAAAACCTCTTCATATTCAGAGGTATTCCAAGATTATAATGCTATTGGAAATTAGAAACATGGCCTATTTTGATTTTTTAAAGGCATTCCCTGTATCATCCAATATTTTACCGTGAGTTCACTTTTAAAGATGTTTACCAGTGACACCATTTAAGAAATCACATATTTAAAAACTAGTTTAAGATTTACAGTCAAATCATTATGAGAAGTAAATCAATTGCCTTTTTATTTATATCTTAATTTTAACCTGAAGTTAATTAATTTAAATATATTGAATTTCTAGCCTTTTAGACATAAAATGGAAGTAAATCAGTGGGTCAAAATTTAAAATAAATAGTGAAATAGTTCAAGCTGATGAACTAAATGTATATGTCTTCCTTTCCACTCCAATTTCATTGAAATGACTGGAAAATATCTTTTTTTTTTTTCTTTGCGGCACCAGGGATTGAACTCACGACCTTGCGCTTGCCGGGCAGGCGCTTAGACCGCTGAGCTAGATCCCCAGCCCTGAAAATATCTTTACAGATATAAAATATCTATTCTAAATCATGTTGAAAAAAAGCCAGATATAATCATTAGCTGTTTTAATGAAGTTTTGATGAATTTCCTGTAAGACAGAAAGAGCAGATTGATAAGGAAACAAGAGTTATGAGCATGCACCTCAAAGCAGATGTACAAGAAAACTCCTACAGAAGTGAAAGCATTTCCAGCGATGCTCCAAGATCGGAGATGAGGGACCAAAGAGCTATTTGGTTTGTAAACAGGGCTGGTATTTAGCCTTACAGAGGTATATCATGCTAGTGTTTTCATAAATGTCTTTTACCTTTAATTGCACTTGGTATATAATAACAATTGAAAATAAATGAACTAAGGCCACAACTCAGGAATATAGAATAAGAAATGAAACTAAACAAAACAACCTTGCACACAATGAATTAAGTAGCCACTTCCGTGCACACCAGAACCTTAGAACTTCTCCATGATTCAGCATGCAAGGGTTAACACTGGACATATAAGTGGCCTTCAGGACCCCTTTTCGGATTATCTGGTGCCCAGACGTTTGTGTCAAATGTTACACCTGGTATAGGAGAATGGCCAGGGACAGTGTGGACATCCTTATGAAGGTCTGGCCCTCATTTTTAGCCCTCTATTTTCTGTGACCTAGGATATATTGTAGAACTTTGTTTTTCCCCAAAAGCCAATAAAAAGCTTTCCGTTTGAAGAGATGGCAGTTTGAGTATTGAGGCTGAGAGGGAAGCAGAATATAACTTGTATTAGTTTTGGAGACTTCTTAGCAGATATGAAAGAAGATAAATGGAAATAAATTTTTTGGAGCACATGATAACATTTAGTATTTTTGAATATTTACCAGGAATTGTTCTTAAAGATTTGCAAGTATAAACTTGTGTCAATTCCTTCCAACAACTCAATGAAAAATGTTACTATTAGTACCTCCTTTCTATGAATGGGAAAACTAAGGCCAAGAGAGATTTAGATTCTTGACAAAGGTCATAGAGTTAGTCAATGACAAAGGCAGAGTTTGATTCTCTGGTCTCTTACCTGATGTAAAATCCTGCCTCTCAAATACATTGAAATGTTCCACTCCAAGATAAAGACACCCAAGTGCTTGCTTACTATTATCTATTATTATCTTTTCAACAAATTCTGTATTAGTGAAGTTGGTCAGAATTTCTCTCTGTTGCCTTTTACCTTTAATAGCATTTACTATGTAATAAGAAATTGGAAATAAATGATTACAACTAAGTGACATAGAGTAAAAAATGAACCTAAACAAAACAACCACACAGAAAGACAAAATTATTTAGGTAGGAATTAATGAAGTAAAATTCATTAGCAATACACTGTTGAAAATGAATAAGCAGAATTAATGAAATAAAAACATACAATAGTAGACTTTATAAGCAAAACCATGATTTTCTTAATAAACTATATAAAAGCAACAGGTCCAACTAAAAATAAACAATGTCACCTATACATTTATTATATAACTGAAAAATAATTATTGCTATTAAGAAGACTTTAAAAATGTACAAAAAGTATTTTTATTGGCTACATAAGAAGAATTATATATCATTTCTGCATTATTTTATATAATATATAAAAGGTCAAAACTGAATCAAGAAGAGGTAGAAAACTAAATACATTAATAAGCAAAAACAACCCAAAATGTCAGTGAGCTATACTTAGAACTGTATTACGTACAAATAGTTGTAGCAAATCATAACAAAGTCATCGAAGAAAATCTTCAATGAATATTCTTTCAGAATATTAAAAAAGAAAGTACTGCAATTCATTGTATAAATTTAGCATATCTATGTTAATAAACGTGAAGGATAATAATAAAATCTATACATTTACTTATAGATAAAAATATTAAATAAAATATAAAAAATCAAATTCATCAGCACCTTAAAAGAAAACTACATAATGCCAAAATTACTTTTATTGAGGATAAATGCTCAAAATATATTGAGTAGAAGTACAGGCAACAGTAGAAAAATCCGTGAGTGTAATTTATTAAAGAGTTAAATGCCATTATTGAAGAAGCCAATAATCATTTCGTAAAGTGCCATACTTCTTTTTGACCTAAATCCTTAAAATAAAACTGAAGGTTCTATCAAGGAAATAAAATGTATTCCAAATATTTCAAGCAGGAATTTAACATAGGAAATTGATTATTTTCAAACCTGAAGTGTGCACTTAACTATTTTTCAAGTAAGTGTTTTGGAAATACACCAGTTGGCAAGACAAGAGGTGAAAACTTTTAGATTTTAGGACTGTTGGGTTTTCCAGGAAATTAGGAGGTTCCTCCTAACACTTTAGCGAGGAACTGCAAAAATCACAGCCGCTGATAACAACTGTCTGCTGTGTTGAGTTGGGTGACTCAAGGATGAAGTCAAGAGTTGCTGCAAACTTCCTAGTCACCTAAGCTCAGGAATCGACCCACTCATGCTGAAGGAGAAATGATAGTTTGTTTTTCTCTACTGCCACCCAGATCTTACAAAAGTGCCTCTTGTTGGTGGAAACTAAACCAGAAACTGTTGGCAAAAGATTTTAGAAAATGTTCTCAGGTTTTTAGCCCATATAGTATGCAGAAAGCATCCATGGGAGCTGCAACTGTACGAGTATGTAATAAAATTGTGTAATAATTTTTATAATCAATGGTAAAATAATAGGAATATATCTACTGAAGCTAGTTTTGCATCAGGAGGAAGATGTCCACTGACATTGCTATCTTTCAATGCTGAATTCCTAGGAAGTGAAATGAGAAAGAAAAAATGTTAGAGGAGTTATATTTCTAATATATTATATTAGGTTTCCTACTTAATTAGCTATATTAATCAATATAATTGTACAATATATAAACTAATATAAATAGAAATTGGAACAATAAAACAGTTGTATATAATGAACACATTAGAGGCCACCAGAAAATCCAAGAATTGCTAATCAATATATTTGTAGAATTTTTTCTGTTTACTAAGAGAAAACCAAGAAAATAAATGTATTATGTAAATTAGTAAATTATAGAAGAAATGAAGATAATGAATAAAAATCGTTTGTTATCAAGGAGTTGAATACTTAAACAAAAATGGAAACCAATTTTTGACCTTAAGATTGACAAATACAAAACATATTGATAATAGTCAGAATATATTATGTGTGAGGAAACACATATTTTCACAAACCACATTGGTGTTATAAGCAAGCATAGTCTTTTTTAGAAATTTGTGTGTATAAAACATAGGTATATAGTCAGGACTTCCGCTAGATCCAATTGGTAGGAAATTACTCAAGCAATCAAGCAAAAATATTCATATAAAAGGATAATTGAAAAAGTGCTTTTAAGCTCATCAAATGGGATTCCATAAGTGTCTATCAGTAGGATAATGGTTAAATTGATGGTTTATATATGGAAAAATAGTATGCAAGCATTAAAAAGAATGAACTATGTTTTTATAAGCCAATTTGGAAAGATTTTAATTATATATTGTTAAGTGAAAGTGGTAGGATGTACAGCAGCCCATATTATTTTCATTATGTTAAAACATGTATTTAAATATTTGCTTATACATTAAGGGAACAATTTGAAAAATAGATTTTAAATGAGATATTTTAAACGGCTAAAAGTATTGCTTCTGGTGAGGAGAATAAGACAGGAAAGTATGGGAGGAATAGAACGAGGCTTGTATTCCTTATCATTTATATTTTTGATTTGTTTGAAATTTCACAAATAAGATATAAACTCAAATAGTTGTTAAAACAGAAAAAGTCAAATTGGCCAGCTCTATTTACTCTACTTGCATTCTGCCATAGTTTTTAAAAAACATTTGTTTCTAATTTATAAAAATTTTGTTTAAAGTGTACAATATAATGTCCATTCTGAAATTATTACCACAGCCAAGCTAATTAGCATAACTATCACCTCAGAGTTAATTTTTTTAGAGTATGTGTGGAGAGGGCATTTAAGATCTACCAAATGTCACTTAATTACAATGAATAACTTCCGGAGGTCAAATGCACAACATGACTGTAGTTAGTAACACTGTATTACATGCTCACAGTATTCTAATTGATGATGGCTTAATCCACACTACCCAAACCTAGAGCAGGCAAGTCAGGGGTATGTGACCTCTAGTTTGTCTTCTGCAACTGTTCTTGCCTCCCAAGACAAATCTTGTATTTTTCATGTTCAGTCCTATGCCCTTTACTTCTGGCACTCTATGCAGACTCTTCTCATTGGTTTAGGGACTCAGTTTCCCACTCTTGCTAGTTAGTATTTTCATTGAGAAAGAATAACTTTTTCACTGTAATTTCTATGCTTACATTTGCTACGCACTATGTAATAAATTGTCAAACTTCTAAAATTAACCTTGCACTTTCAGAGTATCTCCTAACAAAGAGAAAAAGTGAAACTCAAGAGAGCTTGACTGACAAGTTCATATGGCCTTATATGGACTTTAAGCCTCTGCTTTTTGTTTCACCAATTTGGGAGGAAAGCCATATAAGACATCATCTCTTGTGAGTGACAAAAACCAATAATAGGCAAACAAATATACAATCACTCAGCAGATATTAGGCTAAGGACATGAACTGTAAAATAAAAAATGAAGAAGTAACAATGTCTAATAAATATTAAAAACTTTTTTTCCTGCCAATTGTTACAATAAAGGAAAACCATGTAGGAAATGCTTTACTTACTTTTTTGCATTTTTAGTTATCCAAAGAAATATCAAAGTGTTCATAGAGATGTTTCATTATAAAAGATAAAACACAAAAAGCTGAAAATTTTGGTAAATACAAGTCAGTGGAAAATAACTACAAACAGAAATACATGATGAACTTAGAGACAAAATTGCTTTCTACTAGTTTGAGTTTCTCAGAGATACAGAACCAATAAGACACACACACACTCACACACTCGCACACTCACACATATATTTTTGGGGGACTGACTCCATAATTACGTTGTAAATAACACTTTCTGTAGTCAGTAAGTTGGAGAGCAGGAGAGCCAATTGCAGTGGTGTAGTTTCTGTCCAATTCCAAAGACCTGAGAACCAAGAGAGCTGATGGTGTATGTTCTGGTTTAAACTCAGGTCCAAAGGCAGAAGGCAAATGTTCTACTTCAGAAGCAGGTAACAGAAAGAATTTTTTCTTTTTTAACCTTTTATTTTATTCATGCCTGGAGCAGATTAGATAAGGACCATCTATATTGGGGAGGATAATTTGCTTTACTTAGTATATCAGTTCAAATATTGATCTCATCTGAAACATATACCCAGACATACACAGACATACTATTTAATGAAACATCTTAGCACAACATGGCCAAGTCAAGTTAATGTATAAATTTAACCGTCATACTATCCAGTTTTACAATTCTACAGCTGTGTGTCATGCAGAATGATTATGGGCTTCCTACTTTTCAAGGAAAAGTTTAAAAGTAATGTAAGTTACAAGAGTCATATTGTACAACATATAAGGAAAAAATAGTGAGCAGCTGCCTATTAATTGGAATATGTATTGTTACAAAATTCCTTAAAAGTAGATTCAGTAAAAAAAAATTGTAGAGCTTTGTGAGCTCATCTATAACATTCCCTATGAAAATTAGTAATAAAATCTCATGAAAGAATAGTGCTAATTTGTTGGGTTTGAAAGATGAGGCACATCTTCAACCTATATTTACCTTTAATATGTATTCTGAAAGCAGTACTATGCACGCAGTTGGTGTTTAAAAATTATTTTTGATTGTGATTAGCTGAATTCTTAAAACTCATTTATGTTTTTCCATTTCCAAATGTGAATTATTTTCAAGACACTGATGGCTCTAGTTTTGACATCACTTACATTGCAATAAGGAATGTTTTAATTGATGTATTAATATTTGTTAATGATATGATATGGTATCTCTGTTTGGACAAACATGGAAAGAAATTGCTTCTTGGAAATACTGCAAGAAAGTCAAAGATATACTTTCGTAACTGTAACTGGGTAACCGTAGTAATTTAAAATCAAGTTTCACCATTTCAGGCACAGCTGCTGTAACTTCTCCCTTTGTCTCCTCATCATGACCTGAAGAAATATAATGCCTTTAGTTATGACTCTTTCTTTCAATCTCCTCTTAAAAAATGAATTGAAATAAGTTTTGATGTATATTATCATTGAACCTAGTGGAAGACTTTGAGGGACTCTGTATGGTGAGTTAGTAATTTAGTACATCTTTTTCATTCAATGTATTAGCAGTACTGGTAATGACTTGGTTCATAAAATCACCACCAGAAGGCATTTTGTGTCTTGAATTACCAGGTTGGCTACATACCTTGTTTCACTTACTACAATATTAATAAGCTTCTGTTATTATAAGAAATACCTAAGATGATAAATGTATATAGTGTTTTATTTTGGTTCCCAGTGTTGGATGTGTTAGTCCATGATCAATTGACTCAATTTGCTTTGGTCATCTCAGGAGGTAGCACGTCATGGCAGGAGTGCACAGTAGAGCAATAACACAGAGACTGGGATGCCACAGCCCCCTTTGAGGACGCTTCCTCAATTATTGTATCTCAAACCTCTTGTTAGACCCAATCTCTTATAATTTTCACCCCTTTTTAATAGTGTTGAGCTGGGCATCAAAGCTTTAACACATAGGCCTTTGGGGGATATGACTATATCTAAACTATAGCATGATTATGACTCACTATTATTATTGTGTGTTTATATTTTTAGTCCAGGAAGCAGCCATAATATACAGAGGACTCCCAGTCTAATCTAACACTTGCTGGACTTTTATAGTATAAATCACAGTCAACACTGTTGACTGTATTAAAATTATACTAATGTTTGTTTCAATTCTTTCAATCTTACTTTGAAAATACATGCTTTAAAAGTATTTAGTCATTCTCTTAGGCATCTGAGCCCTCTTGAAAATGTTTTACCCTTAGGTTTTGTTACAGATGGTCCCTAGCTGAGTCCTGATGACGTAGTGAGCAGTATGGCTTCATGCTTCACTTAGGTGTGCAGCACTTTACATGCAAGAATTCCTATTGACTTCATAGCTTATGTCTTTTGTAGATCTCTTGGACAGTTTTGGGGAGTGAGTTTCTGTTCATGAATAAACATTTTTAATATATTCAGATATTTACATAAACTGTTTACTTATGGTTCCTATTGATGTGATATGGAAAAAAATGGGTATATAAATTGGATTGTTTTAACCTACCAGAATGTATTTCCTTTTTTATTATGCAAAGTTTCAGTTTGATTTAAGTGTTTTTGAATCACTTGCCACTTTCCAGGAACCTAACCAACATGTAAATTGAGAGATGTTAATATATATGTCACTGAGTTGTTTGTAAAGAATCACAGTCCTGAAAAAGGAAAGCAAACATACTAAATAAGAGGGATTGCTGCTCAGAATCTGGAGGATCCAGAGCAAAAAAAAAAAAATTAATTAGATAATTCTTATTATCCTTGGAACGAGGTGTTACAGTTTCTTAAAAAAGCGACATTTTCTCAGATAATTCATTTTCAAAGAAATATAACAACTTATTTTATTAAAGGAACATTGAACAGCAAATTTTCATTTATAGCTTTACAAGAAATATACAAATGGTCCTCACATAACTGTTCTTAATATCTGCACTCCATTCTGGGGCATAAACAAGTGAAGATAATTCTGTTAGAAGTATGTTGAGCTAATGAAGGTCAGAAATTAAATAATGTATGAAAAAATTTGGAAACTATACAAGGTGGCATATAATTTCATGTTTCATTGTGAGGGGTAGACACTAGTCTTTGGGCAAAGAAAAATGAAGATAGGGTTTGATATAGAGATCAAGTCACCAGGACAAAAATAAGACTGATACATGTCTTTGACTTTTGTGACAAAGAGTAAACTAGTGGATATTATTAGATAGGGAACAAAAATGTATGGGCAGATACACTAAAGAAGCAGTGCTACATGGACATATCTAGAACTCAGTACCCAGAACAGTGCCTGTGCCTGACACCTACCAAGAGTGCTGCACGTGTTTGTGACTAACTATGATGCACAGCAGTCCTCTGCATATAAACTACTGAAAATGTACTGAACATGTAGAATTTTTTTTCTGTCACCATTTTCTAAACAACACAATTTAAAATCTATTTACATAAACTTACATTAGGGTTCCCTGCCCCTTGGGCCATGGACCTGTACCAATCTGTTGTCTGTTAGGAGCCCGGTCACACAGCAGGAATTGATGGGTGGGATGAGCAAGCAAAACTTCATCTGTATTTACAGCTGCTCACTATCACTTATATTACTGCCCAGCTCTGCTTCCTGTTAGCTCAGCAGCAGGATTGGATCCTTGCAGGACTGAGAATCGTATCGCACATTTGAGGGACCCAATTATCCTGAAACCAACACTTCCCCACCACTGCCCAATGCTCATTATCTTATCTGTGGAGAGATTGTCTTCCATGAAACTGGTCCCTGGCAACAAAAGTTGAGGACTACTGATTTGCATCATGCTACATGGTTGGAATAATCTAGAGATGATTTGAAGCATACAGGAGGCCATGTGTCAATTATATGCCAATACTATATCATTTTGTATATGGAATTTGAACATTCATGGGTTTTAGTATTCACAAGGATCCTGGAATCCTTCAGCGATTATGCAGGGGCAACTGTAAATGTAAAGTGAACGTGCATGAGGAATTTTAGGTTCAGTGTAGTAGAAATACTACAGTAAGCACCAAATGTGCTGAATTCAGATTCTGGCTCTTTTCAGTTACATAACCATGGCCAAGTTATTAGCTCTATGATCTTTATTTTTCTCATCTGTGGAATGGGGAATATAAACACACATAGATCAGATCTATTAAATGGTGAAACCGGGGTTATAGCTCAGCAGCACAGTGCCTGCCTGGCAAGCGTGGGTCCTGAGTTTGACGTTTGATTCCTGGTATAAAACAAACCAAAACAAAACAAAAAACAAAACAAAAAATATATATGTATATATTTAGTGAAGATGGGGAAAGGTAGTTCATAGGCAAGCATTTTGTAAATTGTTTTGTGCTGTTTCATTCTACTATTAAAAAGTCCATATTGTCTTGTTGCATTGCTTATGCTGCATCTGGATAGCTGAGATGGGTATGTGTTCATCTACTATGTCCTGTTCTTTGCAGGCATACAGCTGGGCTACATTTCCCAGATTTCTTTACAGTTAGGTGGGACATATGACTGAGTTAAAGTCAGTAAGATGT
>RJWT010046658.1:0-11421 GCA_004365215.1 Cuniculus paca | reverse complement strand
GGAACCATCTAGTCTGCTTTCTTGTGCTCTTTGGTTGGTGGTTACTCGTAACAGAATGATGGATTAAATTATCATCCATCCTCTGCTCCAACCTCACATTTATCCATTCTCCCTGCCTGATACTACCAGCTGAAACCTTACCCAGACATTGACCACGGACCAACAGCAGGACTCTTGGGGCTCTTGCATCACATTTTAGAAGTCACTGATTGATGGATGACTTTGGTTGATTTCACTGTTACATACTTTTCCAGATTTTAAGTTAATGTAAGAAGAGAAGGTCAGAAAGGTAGTTTTTACATTAGTTGAAAATATCATAATACCAGATGGTGAAACTGAGGACTTGGCTACATTTAAGTAAGAATGATGCTAATTAATGCTTCCAAAAGGTTGGAAAACCTAATTAGAGATAACATAAATTTCTGGAGAGAGAGCCAGGATAATGATTAGTTTCTTAAGATGATGAAGCTTCTGCTTCCTGAACAGCTCCCTTACATTATTGTGTATACCCTCCTACCATCCTTGTGGGTGGAGGATTTGAAATGTAGAGAAGTTATATAACTTTCCTGGGATATAATACAGGTTACCAATTAAGTGTTCAAAATCTCACAGGTTAATAAAATTCATTCCGATTCCTTAGGTATACACAATTGTTTCTAGTGTGCCAAGAGGTTTTACATTATTTCATGAACATTGCACGGCTCTGGAAATAGATATCATTAGTAAGTCCGACTTTTAGGTGTGAAAACAGCCTCAGGAGGTCAGTGATTTGCCCAGATTTGAGTGAATTGAGAGCATATCCACGCCTTTCTACTCTTTTTGGCCTATGCTTTGCCTTGCGATGGTTTTTCTTTTACACTAGGGGGCAGCAGTGCATTTGCATTTGCTTTGTGAATTCTGGTACACTGAATTCCAAATAGAAGGTGGTAGCTCAGATTTAAAAAGTGGAATGGGGTGGGGAGTTCCAGAATCTTTTATCTAAAAGATGTGTATAGTACCAGCCTGCAGCTCATTTTCTTCTTTATGTGTATCTCCCACTCATTGATAGTCAAATAGAAATGGTTGTTGAGATGATAAATATGGAATGAATCAGGTCAGAAGAAGTATAAATTTCATTCACAAATTATTGTTGTGTAAAATTGTCAGTCCCACCTCCAGGTATTTGACCTCCCTAAAGGTTTGATGTGAACTCGAGATGTGCATATGTATTAATTTTAAAATTTAAGAATCAGAGTTAGATAGTTTACCCTAGATTGTCATAACATAGCTACCCTGAAGATCCACATGACTGTGAATTTAGTATTTAATATGGTCCTGGAATTTCTAGTAGTCAACCTCAAGCAAAGTTAAACTGTGCTTCTTCCAGCTCTGCACGGTAACTGATTTGTGGTAGGGGAGTGTTGGTGGTGTGGTTTCGGGCTACTTACGTAACTTTACAGATGTGTAGTACAGACACTGCCTCTAAATATCTATAAATGTACACTCTGAATTCCAACAGGAATTTTAGAAAAACAAATGCAAGTATAAAATGTCACAGCAAAGTATAAGTAGTAGTTTTGAACTGGGCCCAAAATCACTTTCAGGGGACAGCATTGTCCCACGTTAAAATATTTCCTGGAGAGGCCAGGACAGGTGAGCAGGAGTGAATGAGTGTGTGCACACTTACGGGACTGTGGACGTTCCTCTTCTCAGGCTGATCATCAGAATTACAAGGCGGGCTTCAGATGGAGCTTATTTTACTTCTGGAACTGTATTCACCATTCTTTTTGCCTTGTTTGATTGATATAATCCCCTTGTGTTTCTCAGAACATCTCGCTTTGCCTCATTCCCTGAATACTTGGTAGTGCAGATAAAGAAGTTCACTTTTGGTCTTGACTGGGTTCCCAAGAAATTTGGTAGGTATCTTTTGCATGTTTTTGCTTAAAACATCAAGTTATCATTTCAAACACCTGACATATGAGAGAGCCCAAGTAGTTGGTTGCCACACACAGTTCCATTTCATTGTTTTTTTCCGTTATTCCCACCTTTCTCTTTCAAATTAGAATATATGGTAAGCACGGACAATAAAAATTACCATTTGCTGAGCCATCTCTCCAAGAATGACTGACTGGCTTCTAAGAGTGAAAGCAGGATCCGCACATGATCAAATGCACCTGCCAGTTCATGCTGTGCATGCCAATGGCTTGGGATCTTGGTAAAATGCAGATGTTGATTTGCCAGTCTCGGGTGGCCCTGAGATTCTGTTTCCGACAGGCTCTGAGGGAATGTTGGCCCAAAGATCACACTTCGAGTGGCAAGCAGTTGAAGATAAACTCTCTGCCTCTGAGAAAGGCAGGTGCAGCTAATGAGATTCACATAAATCATACAAATTTTACTAATACTAAGATAAAAGCAGTTGCATTAAGCAGTCAAAAAAGGAATGTGATTTTGGCTTCACTGAACTTGCTTCTTGCTAGTTTTAAAGGCTCACTTTTCAGACAGTACACAACAGTGTTTTCCACCAGTGTGATTCAGTCCAAGGCTCCTGGGCTGTCCTCAGTGCAGTGGAAAGGGGTACAGTTTACCCTCTGCCGTTTTTCAAGAAAATGCATCAGACTGTCAGCCTCTTACAGCTCTTGTTTTTGAACACTCAAAGAAACGAGACAAAGCCAGACAAGGAAAGTCTTATGGTTAATGGAGCACTCATCGAAGGGGGATAGGTGAGAAGAACATACAATCAGCTGGAGACACCTTCCAGGAGCTTCTAGTGCTCTTAGTGCAGAGCATTGCCAGGGATTGTCCTGGGCTGTCCTGATGCTGCAGGAGGCCCTCGCTTTTCCTGCGCTGATAGGCTTGGGGGCAGAGGGGACAGATGGCAAGATGCTGACCACCAGCCACTGCAGGTCTCCGAGAGAGTCTTGAAGTATCTGACTTATTCTAATGGCTTTGAGAATCTTTGAAAAAGAGTTTTCTTATTTTTCTTTGTCCTTGAAATTTCTATAAAGGAACAAAAATTTGAATCAGATTTTATCAACTTTTAGAAGAGTCCCAAAACTCAACCTGAGCTTTCTATTGAACCTGAATCTTTCTCTTGAGGAACATTTATATCAATTTTGTTGGTCAGACTTTATGTTTGGTTTTGCTGCCCCCCCTGAAATTGAAATTTTTTAAACTTAGCTTTGTTCTTTGGTTTGATGTTTTAAAATATGATTTTATATACCTGGCATCATAAATGATTTGCATGACAATGTTTTTCATGTTTTCTTTGCCAACCCAAAAGACATATCCTGTATCAGCATGCGAACCTATTTTTAATTATCGTCTTATCTGAATATGTGGTATTAAATCTTGACTTGCTATTAGGCTGATAAATTTGAACTTGAGAAAGTCAACCTAAGGATAACTGAATCAATAGGTATAAAAAAACATACTCCAAGGACTAATGCACTTGAAATTCAGTTTATTTTTTAAAACTTCATTCTTCATTTATTGCCTTAGTTAGAATGATCACAGTACACATTGTGATCTGAGAGAAGCTATAAATTAGGGTTTGCAAACTCAAATGCCTAACGAGGACTGAGTAATAATCCAAATGAAAGAAGGAAACTGGGTTTGAGAAATATATAGCCATCTTGATCTTGCTTGGATATTCCCACTTTGGTTTAATACATAAATTAGAAAAACACTTCTCTACCCTAAGAATCAGAACTGCACAAGTATGATGCGCGGGGTCGTAGGGTGACAGGGAGCAGGGGTATCTGTCTCAGACTCTTGCAGACTTACGGACTGCATGGTGAACATCAGCTCTGGACAGAGCTGTTACCAGAGGAGAATGTGCTCCAGCTTTGTATTTTTTGAAATAAGCTGGAAACTGAATTTATAAATTAAAACCTACGTATTTAAACCTGGAACATACTGCTAACATTTTAAAAAGACCAAGCAGAGTGTGTCTGGGCCACAAGTAATCCATGGGCTGCAGTCTGTGGCCTGAGGCTGAACCGATCTGTTCTTGTTTAGTGTGAAATCCTGCCACCCTCTGTATTTCCCCAGACTCTCCATTAACCTCTCCTTAGTCTCCTTGATCCTCCCGGTCCTGGGATGTGTGGGCTGAAAAGCCTCCTTTAGCTCCACTTGGATCCATGCATGTAGAGTTTGTAGTGCTGGCTTTAAAATGGTTGTCAGTTTATGGAGAGTCCAATCCATATAATCGCTCTCATTTTGCAGATGTTTCTATTGATATGCCAGATCTACTTGATATCAACCATCTCCGAGCCAGAGGGTTACAGCCAGGAGAGGAGGAACTCCCGGACATCAGCCCGCCCATAGTCATTCCTGATGACTCTAAAGGTACCATGCCCCCCCACCCCCCAGGGTGCTCCCTGTGCGCCACCCTCCTCCATAGGAGCAGTCGCTTTCTTCCTCCTCTTACTCGGTTTTCTTGGCTGTGTTCCTGTGATGTAACTCAGCATAGGCACACAGCTTTGTGGTGTGGCTACAGCTGTAAACTTGGAATTCACGTCACGAGAGGCACAGACCCAACACAAGTAGTTGAAATGGACCTTTTTTAGATTATGTGACCTCTGGCTTTCACTTCTTCCTTGTTTCTGCTTCCTCCATATGGGAAAAGAAGGAATATGTTTACCTCTTGTTGAGAAGAAAAAGAGTATTTTTTCAGTAGGCTTTTAGTTTGGGCCTACTGAGTCATGTTCCACTCTCCACCACCCCAGTTTTGCCAGGGCTTCGTAGCAAGGGAGTGGTTTGAGTTTCTTGTGTACTCTGTGACTGTTGAGTTGGTCGTTGTGAAGAATATGTAACTTTAAAAAGGGGAAAGTTCATGCAAAAAATAGTTGCTTCATCATTGTGGGCTTAAAAATAGTGTCAGAAAATCCTTGGTTTAATATTAGCTCAGTTATTCTGATGAAATCAGCTTCACTCTGGCTTTGTTTGCCCAACTGTTTATTCTTTGTCTTCCTAATGAGTTCATTAGGTAAATTAGCTAATAATGAGGGGGTAGTCTGGGCCTCTGTGAAAGGCTTCTCATCAGTTGAGCTGTGAATGTTATTGGTGATATTTGGTGCAAAAGAAGAGAAAGAAAGCCCACAGAGGTGAAATGGGGGTTCAGGAATGATAAGCCTGTTGGTTATATTGTTTTTTTTTTGTGGCACCTGGGATTGAACTCATGACCTTGCGCTTGCCGGGCAGGCGCTTAGACCGCTGAGCTAGATCCCCAGCCCTGTTTTTGAGACAGGGTTTCACTATGCCGTTCAGGCTGGCCGTGAGCTCACTTTGTAGCCCAGGCTGGTCTCGAACTCACAATGATCCGCCTGTCTCAGCCTCCCGAGTGCTGGGATTACAGGCGAGAGCCACCACCCCTGGCTATATTGTTCTTTAACAGGAAGTTAGTTGCTAAACTGCAGAGACAGACCAGAGAAGGGAACTGCACATGAGACCCTCTGGGTCATACAAACAGGAGTTAGGGACGCAAGCAACCTCCTTATGGGGGTTAGAGAAAGGAGATGCGTGAGCATCAGAGACACACCAGCTGGCTTATTAGTACTGCTCCCCCATTTTCTAATGTTCAAAACAGAACCCTTCACTTGTAATTATACAGAATTGTTAAAAATATACCCAGAGAAATTAGTTTGTTGAGATGCTAATCAAAACATCATGTTGTATCAGTTCTAAATGCCTAAAACCTGTTATTTTCCCTCACTACTGCAAGGGCTTTGTGTTGTGCAGGCTGAGATGGCCTATGTGGAGTCCTCAGTGGTGAGAGAGTTTGGGAGTGCTTTGGATCTGTGGTTTTACTTTTTGTTAAACTCATGGACATGGATTGGGTTGGTCTCATTTTCTCTCTTCTCCCTTAATTTTCAGATCGTCTGATGAACCAATTGATAGACCGTATGTATCTTTTAAACTGTTTTTGGGTGTCATATAATTGTTTTTAGTCTGACACATTTTTCTGTGATAGTCCAGTACAGAAGCACTGTTATGTTTGTGTGTATGTGAAACCTTTCCTGGGTGGGAACAGTTCTTTGCAAGTTGAGTAAAGAGCAAATGTGAGCCAATGATATATAAGGAGAGTGACCACCACTATAAAAGCCACTCAGGCCTGAGTGGGAATCTTGACTTTGCTATTTATGTTGACCCAGTGATGCTATTTCTCCCCTTAAATAATTTAGTAGTTAAGTGGCTTCAAAAAAGTAAAATCATTGTCTAACACCCCCCAAAATAGCACCTTCTTTGGGTAACAGGTGGTTAGGGGGCTGGAGGGCCACTAAGACAATAAGAAACAAGAGTTTGCTTTTTCACATCTGAGTATCTTCTTGTGCTTGAAGCCTCAGACATTGATGAGTCATCGGTGATGCAGCTGGCCGAGATGGGCTTCCCTCTAGAAGCGTGTCGGAAGGCTGTGTACTTCACCGGGAATATGGGAGCTGAGGTAGCTTTCAACTGGATCATTGTCCACATGGAAGAGCCTGGTAGGTGCCGGCACTATGGAATGGTTTTAGAGATTGATACTAAGCTGTGGTCTTTCCTAGTCCCCTGGGAATGTGTCCCCAGAAAAATAACTTTTCAGTTTATAATATTCTAGTTGAATCAAGTTATAATCTGTCTTTCTTCTTCTTCTTCTACATACAGCTTTAATAAGATATAGCTCACTGTTCTAAAGTGTATAATTCAGTGGCAGAAAGATCATTAGAAAGATGTTGCGATGGTGACAACTTAAAATAGAAATATACGTGTGAAGAAATACGGAGGCCCTTTCGTTAGCTTTTTTTTGTTTGCTTTATTAAGATATAATTCATGTGTCCACCCACTTGAAGTATACATTCCAATACTTTTTAGTAAACTTGTGATTATACAAACATTACCAGCAGTTTTAGAATATTTTTGTCCACCTAAAAGAAGTCACTTCCTATTCTCCTGTCTCTAACTCCTGGTCATCGCTTTCTGGATCTATGAATTTGTCTGTTTTGGATATTTCACATAATTCAAAGAATACAATATGAGACCTTTTGTGTCTACTTTCTATTGCTTAACGTAATGTGTTCAAGGTTCATGTTTTGTAGCATATATGAGTACTTCATTCCTTTTTATAACCAAATAATATTCCATGGTATGGACATACTACCTTTTATTTATCCTCTCATTGATCAATGGGCATTTGAGTTGTTTCCATTTTTTATATTTTATACATAATTCTGTTGTAAACATTTGTGCACATATTTTGTAGGGAGAGATATTTTCATTTCACTTGAGTAGAATTGCTATGTTGTAAAGTAACTTCATGTTTAATTTTTTGATGAATTACCAAACTACTGTACAGAACGACCAAACCATTTTACATTACTATCAATGACAGATAAAGTTCCATTTTCTCTACAACCTCAGTAACCCTTGTTATTATCTCTTTTATTATACCTATTCCATTGGATGTGAAGTATTACCTGATTTTGATTTGCATTTTTGTAATCACTAATGATGTTGAATATCTTTTCATATATTCGTATGTTTGTTGGAGAATTGTCTATTCAGTCTTTTGACCTCCAACCCTTTGGTGGTGCTGGGGATCAAACCTCAGGTCTTATGCATGCTATACTTAGTTTACTAATGAACTACATCCCTGGTTCAATTCTTTGGTTAGTTTTATTTAAAAAATAATTTATTTATTTATTTTTTAGTAAATGAGGTCATTTAGTCTTATGGACATACCATTTTCAGTCCAGAATTCAATCCGTGTAGCAGATAAATCTCACCTGATTGATCTATTTTTCTTCCTTGAGTTTTTTTTTTTTTTTAAAGAAACTCAATGCCAATTATGCTCAAGTTTAGCAGAAACTGAAGGCAGTTAATGCACAAGAATAACTGTTGGGCAATTATTGCCTGGACTTCATAACAGAACCTCTTCATTTTCCTTATGTGGAAGGTACTGTGCTGGGTATGTTTTCACATTTTACATCACATGTCATATAATGACTCTAAATGGCCCTAGGTGGGGTGAATATGAAATAAGTATTCAGGTAAAACCATCCACTATATTGTCATTTTAAATGACATGCACTAGTGGTCAGGAAAGTGAGACATAAAAAGAACCTGTTATGCATGTTGAGAAATGGAACTGGAGTCTCATAATAGGAGAACTGAGAAAACTCAGTGTCTTAGTTACTTTTCTCATTGCTGGGACAAAATATCTGGCAACCACAAGTTAAAGGAGAAAGGGTTTATTTCAGCTTACAGATTGTAGAGCTTTCAGTCCATGGTTGGCTGGCTCCAAGGCAGGGTGGCCTGGCAGAGGGACATCACAGAGGAGAAATAGTCCATGGCAGGGTAGGCAGGAGGCAGCAGCAGTGAGCTTTCTTTTCTCTTTTATCACATCCAGGCTATAAACCTATTGGTTGGTGCTACCCACACACAGGATGGGCCTTCCCATTACCCACACCCAGAACAATTCTAAACCAATCAACAGACTATTTAGTTATCACACACCCTTAATCCATATTCACACACCCTAGATCCAGCCACCTCTTCAAAGCCCCACCTACGAGCTGTTGAGACTTTGGGCAGACATCTGGATACAAGCCATAACACTCAGGAAGCAGCAATGCACTGACCCTAGATCAATAATTATTTGTGATCTAGGGAGGAATTATTGCAAGTGTTGTATGATGTAATATTCACTAGAAGCTTTCATGAACATAGGGACTGTTTCTAAGGAAAACAAATCTATTGCATCCTATAATTTGTTCCATGTTATTCTCCCTCAGGGAACATCTACCTGATCCTCTGTTCATGTCCTGTAGCACATGTTAGAGGATAACCCTGAGTGGGATAAATACTAGCCATATAATTCTGGAGCTATATGATATTGAGTGTCCTAAGACTGGAAAATCATTTTCACCAAGCCTGTGTCATTCAAGGGACCTGTGTTCATAGCCAGGAACAGTTCCTGGACAACTACCATATTAGCTCTGTTATAGTTCAATGAAAAACAAATTTGGGGAACTGATGACTGACTGGCTCATCTTGGCAATTTCATTGTCATCAAATCTTTTGTCTTCCCTTGAGCTGGTGTTCACATTCTACATTACCAGTGGACAAAAGCAACAATCACCTGAGTGAGTTAATATCAAGGAGCTAATAATTGGTAAGGAACCTGCAAGGTATTTGAGCTACATTCTGTAATTTCCATGATACTGGAGATACACAGTAACATTTAGAATGAGTTGAAATAAAGAACTTAGGAAATCAGCTCTGTTACTGTGACATCTTTTCAGTAATCTGAGGCATCACTAAAGAACCAATACATTGGATGACAGGTTAGTTTTGTCTTAAATTTCTTTTTCTTTTCTTTTTTTGAGAGTGATTCAACTTGCAGAATACATCCATAATTACAGATCTGCTTTGCTTACACATCTGGACCTCGGTCCCCCTTTTTCCCATTCCTGCCTTGTTTACACAAGGGACATTGTAATAATCAAATAAAATAATCACTTTGAAGTTATTTTAAGAATGGTACAGCAGGTTCCTGACCCTTACCTCTACCAGAAGCTTACCAAAAGTAACACTTTCATTAATAGATGGGCCCATTCTTCACAGCTCAGGTGAAATTGATGAATCCATGGTGAGTGGTAGCCCTTGTTGAAATGTTGAAGGATTTCAATATGACTGAATCTTGTAAAGAACAACCCAGTACTATGCATGCAAGGTACCATTTTTACCAGTAAGCTGGGAGGCAGGAAGTAGGCATCACAGGAGATGTCATCAAGTGTCTTGAGTTATAGGGATTCAGACTTATGCTCATGTTTTCTCTGACAAAGCATTCTTTATTGAGCTGTCTGTCACTTTGGCTTCCAGAGATCTGCTAGAGTTAGCCTATCCCAGAACTATAATTTAAAGGATTTTTTTCTTGTCCTGAACAAAATCCAAGCAGAACCAGCGAGAAACAAAGCAGAATGTTTCCAATGTGACTGACAGTGATACCTGGTGCTTACATTTTCAAAGACTCCTTGGAGAAATGGTGAAAATGGATCAGAAACTTTACAGTACTCCCTAGGAACTGTTATTTAATAACAACTGAGACAGTTTGTAGCTGGATAATCGTAATTTCTGCTGCTTCTGGAACTTGTACTCTGGGAACAGAAAACCTGTGCCCACTTTTAATGAAGTTATTTGTCTTTTTATTGTTGAATTCTGAGTGTTCTTTTTTTATATTCTGGATACAAGTCCCTTATCAGATGTGATTTATGTGTATTCTTTCCCTTTTGCTGTCCTTTTACTTTCTTGATGGTGTCCTTCGAAGCATAAACTTTAAATTTTTAATGAAGACTAATGTACTTTTTAATGACTTGTGCTTTTTGTGTTGCCTTTAAGAAGCCATCTCCTAACCCAATGCCACAAAGAGTTACTTCTGTGTTTTCCTCTAAATGTTATATAGTTTTGGCACCTACATGTAGATCAGTGATCCATTCTGTAATTTTATTTATGGTGCGAGATAGGGGTCTGACTTCATTATTTTGTATGTAGACACCATTTGTTGAAAAGAGTATCCTTTCCTTCCTCAGTGGTCTTGTGGGAAATCAACTGATCATAGGTATGTGGCCTTGTTGCTAAACTTTCAATTTGGTTCAGTTGATTTATATATCTCTTTTACACAAGTTCCAGATTGTCTTGATTATTGTCATTTTGTAGGCATTTTTCTATCTTGACCCTCAAGTGTTATCTATTTCAAAACCAAAAAAAAAAAAAGTTTGAGCATGCTTATTTTTCTCAGATTTTGCTGAACCTTTGACCATGCCTGGTTATGGAGGAGCAGCTTCTGCTGGAGCCTCTGTATTTGGTGCTACTGGGTTGGATAACCAGCCTCCAGAGGAAATCGTAGCTATAATTACCTCCATGGGATTCCAGAGAAATCAGGCTGTGCAGGCACTACGAGCAACGGTGAGCATGACAAATTGTGTGTGTGTGTGTGAATACACTCCTTATCCTGGAGGAGGTTTGCATTTCTGTCAGTAGAAGTATAACTTCTCAATATCCTTTGATCATTTTGAATCATGTGTATGTGACCTATACCCCACCTTGGCCCATTAAGATTTATTTGCCTATAGTGTATAAAGCTAAATTAAATGCTTGAAGGAACTGTACAGCAAATTTAAGCATAATGAGATGATAAAACTGGGACAAGATGACCAAACTGCAGGAAACTCCATATCATTGTGAACGTTTGTTAGTGGATGTATTGGTAATCTTTCCTATTACTGTAATAAGCTACCTGAAACTAGCAATTTAAATAAGAAGAGGTTTATTTTTGGCTCATGTTTTTGGAGATTTTGGTCCACAATCTGCTGGCTCCAAGGCAGAAACATTATGGCAGAAGGGAGTGGCGAAGCAAAGCTACTCACTTCCTGGTGTCTGGGAATCACAGGAAGAGCCAAAGAGAGA
>RJWT010046657.1:0-11441 GCA_004365215.1 Cuniculus paca | reverse complement strand
TTTCGAGAAATCTCAACACTGATTTCCATGGTGGTTGCACCAGTCAACACTCCTACCAACAGTGGAGAAGGATTCCTTTTTCTCTACAGCCCACCAGCATTTGTTATTGCTAGATTTCTGGAGTGAGATGGAACTCACTGTTGTTCTAATTTGTATCTCTTGAATGACCAGTGATGTTGAATATTTTTCGTATTATTTTGCTTACTACTTTTTGTCTGAGAAGTGTTTATTCATTCCAGAAGCCCATTTTTGGATTGGGTCTTTAAATTTGGGAAGTCTGATTTTTTTTTTTGGTGTTTTATATTTTGTAGATATCATTCTTTTATCTGAGTAAGAGCTGGCAAAAGTCTTTTCCCACACTATGGATTGTCCCTTCACTCTATTGGTGGTTTCTTTAGCTGTGCAAAAGTTTTTTAATAAGATATTAGAAGAAAAACTAATTTTTGTGCATTCATTTTACCCTACAACTGCCACACTTGTTGCTAGATTGTTTTTGATTCTTTGTAATTTTCCATATATAAGGTTGGGTCATCTTCAAATATTTTTACCTCTTGCTTTCCAAACAGGATGCCTTCTTTCCTTGTGATTATTCTGGCTGAAACTTTCACTATAATATTGAATAGTGTGCTAAAATTAGGCATCTGTGATTCCATTCTGATCTTCACAGGAAAGGTTTTATTCTTTTACACTTGAGAAGGATGTTAGTTGTTTTTCCTTGGTGCTATTTATAAGGTTAAGGAAGTTCTATTCCTGATTTTCTATTTCTCATTTTTTAATTTTTTCAATTTTAAAGAGAATATAACCAAGCAAAATAGAATAAAACCAATTAAAAAAAAACAGTGTAAATGATACAAGATTTCAAAACAAGATAATAGGAAATCAACAATGCCTACCATAAGGCCCCTTGTTGTCTTCAAAATAGCAGTCCATACCATCAGACATAGTAAAATCAAACAAAACAGAACAGAATAGAACCAATAAAAACAAAACAATGAGTGCAATACAGGACTTCAAAGCAAGTTAACAGTAAATCCAAAATGGCTACCATAATATATCTTGTTATCTTTGAAATAGCTACCCATGCCACTGGATATAATAAAATCAAACAAGACAAAAAAGAATAAAACCAAACCAAACAATGAAAACAGTGCTGGACTTTAAAACAAGATAATAGGGAATTAACAATGACTACCACCTTCAGAAGGAAATCTCCCATAGATGCTATATTGTGTATTGTTATTCTCTAAATAGATGATTAGACTACTATCTTTATGTCTGCAAAGTCAATGAAACACTAAACACTACAAGCATGAAGTTGTATTTTACTTCAGCCTGTGTTTCTCTGGATCAGCTGGTCACTTATGGGCTGGTGAGGGGAACCTTGTCTCTTCTTGTCTCCCAGCCTGTGTGCCAGAAGGGGCTGGTGTCTGGTTCTCCTCCCTGTGGCCCACACATGGCACTGACTCACAAGAAGGTGCTGGCATCTGGTTCTCCTCCTTGCAGCCTGTGAGTGGTGCTGACTCACAGGAAGGGGCTGGCATCTGGTTCACCTCCCCATGGCCCTTGACTGGCACTGACTCACAGGAAGGTATCTGGTTCTCCTCCTCGTGGCCTGACCTATTTTTCTATTTTTATGATTTTCTTTTTTAATATTGAAAAGTTGTTGGATTTTGTCATACTCTTTCTGTGAGAAGTCAGATGATCATGTTTTTTCCTTTAAAGTGGTATATTGTACCTTGGTTTACAAAGTTAATTTATGATTTTGGGGAAGATGGCCATGTTTATGTTTGTGTGGGGAAGATGGCTGTGGTTGTACTTGTCACCTGATGTACAGTTTGTGAACTGAGGCAAAATTTTGCTGATTGCTTTTGTCAATCAAATTATTTGCAGACAGAAGCATTCATGAACCAAGGGATTACTGTATTACCTTGATTTTCTTATGTTGACCTATCTACCTTTGGATTCTTGAGATAAATCTCACTTGCTCATTGTGCAAAATCTCTTCAATATGTTATTGCATTTGGTTTACTAGTATTTTGTGAAGGATTGTTTTGATTTGTAAGAGACACTAGTCTGTAATTTTTTTTCTTGTGATCCTTTTCTGGCTATAATCTTAAGGTAACACTGGTCTCTAGAATGAATTAGGAAATATTATTATGTATTCCCTTTTTTCTTTTTCTCTTTTTTTTTTAACAAATTGGTATTAATTGCTCTTTAAATGTTTGATAGAATTGACCAGTGAAACAGTCTGCTCAGACTTTTCTTTGTTGGGAGTGTTTTGTTTTAATAGACTTAACTTTATAAAGCAGTTTTAGGCTTACAGCAAAATTGAACAGAACTTTTGTATACTTCCTGTACCTGCAGTTTCCTCCACTATTAATATCCTGTACCAAAGCAGTATATTGTTAGAATTGATGAACCTACACCAACACATCACTACCACTCCAAATCCATAGTTCACATTCAGAATCACTCATGGGGTTAGGAAGTTTTTGATTACTGATTTAATGTCTTTATTCTTTGAGCCCTTTCAGATTTTTTTTTGGGGGGGAATCAATTTTGGTAATCTGTATCATTCTAGGAATTTTTCCATTTCATCCAGATTATCTTAATTTGTTGATGTACAGTTCTTTTTCTTATGTAGTTGGTTTTAATGCTTTTGCTTTCATTTCTGATTTTAGTTACTCATTTTGTTTTGGGGCTGTGCACCACACTGCTGCTCTGTATCCAACTGGAACAGTAAACTCAGCAACAGTAACAAACTAAAGTAAAGGGAGGAAGTTTAAGAAGGAAGACACTATTCGTAAGGACAAATCAGAAGACAGAAAGCTGCACTGAGAGGTGGGCAGGGAGCTTTGGACCAGCTACCCACAGGGTTTTTGTCCTGTTTTCTTTTATCAGGTGATAAAGTCCCTTCTTCCCAGGTCAATTCTTGGAATTTGTCACAACCTGATTGGTTCCCTAAACTTAGATCCTAGGCCACAGGACCCTAACCTGGGTGCTATCACCTGTGTGCATATTCCTGGGAGGGCTTTGACTTTTCCCTGCCCATTAATCCTTGTCAAGACCTTATCTGTGGGATTCATTGGTTAGAAGGAGCTTAAATACAAGGTTCTTTGGCATTAGTGATTAAGGGATATATGTGAATACCACAACCCTAGAGAATATATTTGTATACATGAGTAAGTGTGTATATTTTTATATAGTTTTCTTGTAAATGGTTGCATCTCATCTCCTTTCCATTTTATTGGAGGTGGGGAGGGGCTGCCAATTTTGTAATGGCATCCAGCTTCCTCCCTGCTCTGCTTATCAGCTCTCCAGTTTATCCTCTTAATTGCTCTCTCCAGCAAAGTTTTAACTCTTTCTAGTCAGGACTTGCTGGAAAGCCTAATGAGGCCCTTATTTTATTCTTTCCTTGCTTATAAACCCTTTATCCCTATACTCACGTTTTTTTCTTAGTCTGATGACAGGTTTGTTAATTTGTTAAAAAAACCTAATTTTGATTTCCTTGATTCTTCACTGTTTTACAAATCTCCATTTTGTCTATCTCCACTCTAATCTTAATTCCCTTCCTTCTTCTAGCTTTGGGCTTAGGTCCTTGTCTTTTTTCTGGTTGTTGATTTGAGGTCTTTTTCTCAAAATTTAGTACTGGTATCTGTATTATTCTTACAGACACTCTTAAACCAACAGTTATAACCAGTGTGCCAAGAGTTTGTGGCTATGAGTATATACACAGTATTTTAAAATTTTTTGTATTGTGGTAAAATATCCATAAAATTTATAATTTGAATAAAGTTTGAAAAGTGTAATTCAGTGACATTAAGTACAATAACAACTGTTGTACAACTATTACCACTGTCCATCTTAGATTTTTTTGCATCATCCTCAACTAAAAGGTATCCATTAAACAAAAACTACCCATTAGACCCTCCCCAGTTTCTGGTGAGCAGGTCTTTTGGCTCTGTGATCTTTTTCTATGAAACTCCTGTAATTATATTTGTTTTGTGTCCAATGTATTTTATTTAGTGTAATGTTATAAGTTTTATATGCATGCATCAACACAGATTTTGTTTTTGAAACTGATTCTTCTGCATGTATATATTAATTTTGTTTATTACTGACACTTGGCTACTGTGAGTGAACACTATTACTATTATCAACATTGGAGTACAAATATCTACTCCAGTCTCTGCTTTCAATTCTTAAGGGTATCTACCTGTAAGTTGAATTGCTAGTCCATCTGGTAGTTTTGTTTCATTTTTCTGAGGAACTTTTGTACCGAATTTCATAAGCTACTGTATCATTTTACATTTCCACTGGCAAACAAGGTTTTGGTTTTGTTTATACCCTGGCTAACACTTGTTATTTTATCCTTTTGTTCACTGTTGTCTTAATAAGTATAAAGTGGCATTAAGTTGATTTTTCTTTTTTTTAAGATTGGGTCTTATTGAGTTGTCCAGGATGGCCTTGACTGCATAATCTTCCTGCCTTAGCCTTCTGAGTAACTAGGATTAAAGATGTGAGCTACTGGGCACAGTCGTATTTCCTTAATGATGAGTGATGTTTAGAATCTTTTGATGTGCTTACTGGCTAACTGTATGGTATGTGTATCTTTTAAAGAGAACTGTCTATTCAAATCCTATGCCCATTTATTAGGTTGCTTGACTTCAGTTGTTGAGTTGTAGTTCTTTATACATCCTGGACCCTTCTCAGTTATGTGATTTCCATGTATTTTCTCTCATTCTCTGAGTTGTCTTTTCACTATATCCTCTGATGCACAAGGATTTTAAATTTTAATGAAATCAATTTATCTATTTTTTTTCCTTTGTTGTCTAAGCTTCTGGTATCATGTCCAAGAAGTCACTCCCAAATTCAAGGTCATAAAGATAACTGTACTAAATAAAACTAAAGGAAAAGGTAAAGAAACAACTGTGAATATTAAAAGCTAAATAGAAGACTGAACCAGAGCACAAAACTGTGAAGGGGGGAAAATAAATATTCAAAGTAAAGTACAGAAATTTATTGTATGATTCAGACCAAAAAAAAAAAAAAAAACAAAAAACCTTTAACATAACACTTAAGTATATTAGTATTTGATTTGTCTTTTGAAGATTTCTCTGATTGCCACTTTACATAATTTGTATAATTCAGCATACTTTGTGAATATTCTAAAAGGTCAATAAAAGGGCATTTTACAATGGTTCATCATATAATAATTAATATATATTACAGAATATATATTAATTGATGGATTGCAGTTTTGAGTTTATACAATATTCCTGATTTACCCTCTCTACCATACACTGTAAATATTAAGTTGGATATTCCTGTTTTGAGTTGTTTGCCATAATGAATCAATAGTTAGGAATTTTGTTTTTTTTATATATCTTAGATTGTATCCATTCAAAATACAGGCTCCCCTTTAAAGAAGCAACTTGAGAGCATGTTTTGTTTTAAGTATTTACTAATCTAGCTCTAAAATATTTATTTTCTTTATAGCATTTAATTTTACAAGATTAGCCCCTTCACCCTTAGTATTTTTGTAAGCCTATTCTGTAGCCCAAAAAATTGCTATAAAGGGAACACAACCTATTTCTTACCCCTTCAGCTATTCCCTTAGAGTGGAGAAAGTCGGGGTCAGAAAACTTTTTCAAGGCTTTGCAGGCCAAAAAAGCTCCGCTGTATTTAGTCAGCTTTGCTGTTGCAATGCAGAAACAGACTGGACAGTAGTATATTTGACTCATGCCTGTTTTTGCCTTTAATGTACCAAAATGAAACTAGTCCAAATAAAACATCTAACAAGATAAAATAATAATTTAGGGTCTAAAAGAAAGTTATAAAAATGTTTTGCAGTCTTTTATCATAAGCACTGTGTACTTCCTGGAAAGTATTCTCTGCTCTAAATATATGAACACAGTTTCATTCTTTTCTTACCTGAGATATTTATTAAGACAGGGTAATGTGGAGTCCAGTATATGAAATAGTTCTGTGAATACACATAATGTAAACAGGAAATGATATTATTTCTAGCGTCATAAGAACCTCGGTTCCCAAATAATAATGACTCTTCGGTAATAAATATGTCTCCAAAATATTGAATGTTAAAGGGCAATAAGTTCTCCCTGGCAGTGACTGCAGCAATTGAAAGTTATATTCTCATATCTAGTGTAGGGATGAAATCGTCCAATATTTTTCTTTGTAGCAAGTAACGCAGTTGTTGAAGACTCAGGAAATGGACTGTCAGTTGAGCTTTCTGTACAGGTAACTGGATCTAGAATGCGTAGAACCTAAGGAAAATGAGGGGTAATGTCAGATGTATGCAGTATGAACTATAAAAGCCTTTGGTTTCATTGACATAAAACTTCATTTCATTTCATTGCTATGGAACTGCCCTGCCATAAATGATAATATTTAAATGATGAATTTGAGAAGTTATTTCTTTCTCTTTCATTCATTTTTTTGGGGGGTTTGAGTGGAGGAGGTTGAGACATGGTCCCACACTGTAGTGTAGGTTGGCCTTGAACTCACTATGTAGCCCAGGCTAGCCTTGAATTCATGGCAATCCTCTTGTCTCAGCCTCCCAACTACTGGGAGTACAGGTATGTACCACCTCTCTTGGTTACTTTTCTCTCACTGTTGAGACAAAATACCTGATGCCCAAAGTGAAGCAAGGAAAAGTTTATTTAGCTTACAGTTTTTGGAGGTTTCAGTCCATACTCAGCTGGTTCCAAGGCAGGATGGTGTGGGCAAGGGGCAGCCGTTCATGGCAACCGCAAGCAACAAGAGTAAAAAGGACAAAAAGGGGCAAAGCACACTTCCTTTCCTCCCCTACACTCACACCACCAATCCCAGCACTAGAAAACAAACCAATCACACATGCAAATTTAGCCCCCATCATAACTGCATGAGGCTTGGGGGAACATCCAAACACATACCATAACATCATCATACCTAGCATTGTACCCTTTTTCATAAAGCTATTAATTAACAATGATGTCCAGTTTATTACATTACCCTAGGTTACCTATTTTTCAAGTAATGATGAAGTTATTGCTCTTTTTATAGATAATGATGAAAAGGAATAAAAATGTACAAGAAAATGAGGTTACATCAATTCTACCTTAAGTGGTATCAATTTTTTATCATTAACCAAAAAACATCCATTGTCCTTCTTTTTCAATCTTTCATTCAACTGCTTACAATCAAGATTCTGTCTTTATTCTTCTATTGAAATACTTCAAAATCTTTGGTCACTTATTTGTAAAATAAATGACTTTTTATATTTTTTTAACAATCTGTATGTATTAGTTTATGCTAATAATAATGTTCCTATTTCATGGGTCTCACAACACTATGCTCTTCCAGGTCTGCTGACTTTCCCTGCTTCTTTTCTTTAACTGAGATTCAAAGTGGAAGAATTTTTGGACAGCAAAAAATTCTCCAATTAAGAGGAAGGCTAAGGTGTCTGGACCATATACTGTATAATGTTTGCTATGGTTGATGCATTGTGTCAACTTCAGAAGTTTAGAAGTTTGACTGAGAGACTCAGCAGGGAGCCAGGATCCTTACTTTGTAAATATCCTCATCTTGTGCAAAGGAGGGCAAGGAGATTTTGTGAGTGCTACACCCATGCTGGTGGGGGGGGGGCTGGCCTGTGTACAATATAAAGGAGGAGAAGGGGCTTGTTTGCCTTTTTTGCTCTGGCTGCTGCCTTGCAGTGTTGCCCCAATGCCATGCCACCCTGCCTTGGAGCCAGCTGATTACGTACTGAAATCTCCAGAAACTGTGAGTTAAATAAACCTTTCCTTGATTAACTTTGGGTGTCAGGTGTTTTGTCCCAGCGAGGAGAGGAAAGTAACCAAGACAATGTTCATATTCTCCCAATAATCATCACATGATGATGAATTATGTTTCAAAGCAGTAGGCATTGCAATTGGAAAGCAACTGAAAAAATAACCAGGAAAAGTCTTTGAACTCAATTTGTAGCCCAGGCTAGCCTTGAACTCATGATCATCCTTCCTTAGTTTCTGCAATGCTGAGATTACTGGCTTGTGCCACTGTGTCTAGTTATTTGCTCTTTTTTTAAAGGCAAGGTGTCACTGTGTTGATCATATTGTCTCTAACTCCTGGGCTCAAGTGGTCTTCCTGTTTCAGTCTGCCAATTAGTTGGGACTACAGGTGTGCACTGCTCATCTGCCTTGGACCTCTATTTTTGAACTAGACTTTGCTTGTTCAGGTTAACTTTTGAGACCCTTGTATTTTTTTTTAAAAGAGAATAGAACAAAACAAAACAAAGCAAAAGAAAACAGAATAGAGTCAAACATAATATAGCATTTCAAAACAGAACACTGCAAGCTATACAGGTTTTCAAAACATAGCAACAGGAGATTAACAATGGTTACCCTAGTATCTCTTGCTTTCTTCAAAATGGTTGTTCATACATTTACAGACAATAAACTCAAACAAAACAAAATAATATAAAACCAGATAAAACAAAAGAGCATTACATGCCTTCAAGTCGGCCAACAAGAAACCAGCAATGGCTACCACAGTGTCCCATTTTTCAAAAGAGCTGTTCCTATCTTCTCACATATTGCAATCAAATAGTAGGAAAGGGACTTAAACCAATCACATCAAAGAATAGAAGCACCATTGGACTTCAGAACCTTTTCTCCATGTTTATCGGGAATTTTGTATCTTATTGAGTCTTTCAGTTTCTTACACTAGGGAGACAATGTGGTGTTTACATGTGTGTTTGGTTTATTTCATTTATGAGTATGAGACCCTTGTATTTTTATGGAAGTTGGTTAAGCGTTCAAGGACAAGCAAAGATGAAAGGCTTAACTTAAAGTTACTAATAAACTTGGAGAAAAAGAAAAGTTTCTAAATATGTATGTTTACTACATTAAGGGTCTTGAAAGAGAGAAACAGAATTCAGTAGAAGGAAATGGAGTGAGACACTACGAAGGATAGAAAAACGGATTTGAACTGAAGGTGATGGGGAGCAATTTTAAGTAGAGTGCCTTTCAGGAAGGTCATGCTATACAAAGTGTAGAAAATGGGAAAGAGGGTGGACTTAATTAAAGCAATGAGGGAAGAACAGAGAAGATAAGTTACTGTAATTATCCAAGAAACGGTGGCACTTTGCAGAAAAAGGGCTGAAAGGTTCAAGAGACCAGTAAGGAAGAAGGGCTATCATCTTTGTTAAACAAGAAATGTGGAGGGATGGAGAACTGAGAGAACAAGGGGATCTAGACCAATCTCTGAGAATACCAATATCGTAGAGTGAAACAGAATGGTCAGAGAAAAGTCAGGAAGGTATACAGCTATACAATCCAAGGGAAGATAGCGGTTAAAAAGGAATGGCTAATTATTCCAAATGCTACTGGCAGCAACTGAGTAGTCAATGACATAACTTTCCAACAAACAAAATTATAGAGAAGCAGAAACAAGGTGTTGGATAAAGATGATGAATTTAGTTTTAGGTACTAATTCATTCAGTAAACAGCTAATCATCTGTGTGTAACATATTACACAGACCCTAAGGAAACACAAAAAGACATTTCCTATCGCTTAGCAGTATACAGTTGGGAGGAAAGAGCGAGAACCAAGCAATTATAATGTAACATGATGTAGAACTCTACTAGGTATGTGCACAGAGTGCAGTGGAAGCCTAGAGAAGGAACAGGGAGATCTGCCAGTGAGATTTAGGGAGTGCTGCTTCACACAGGTGGTCCAGAGGCCAGGCAACAGGAGAGGTGCTGAGAGAGCAGTCTATGTAGAAAGACATGTATGTTCAGGGGCTTGAGGTACAATGGTTTCTATGTGGAATAAGGAACAGAGATACTAGGAATGATCCCTGAGATAAAGAAATGGGAAAAGATCATGAAAAGCCTTCTATACGGTATGAAAAAATTCAGATTCAACAATGAGAAAAACTGGAGCTGTCTGGAGACAGTGCTGGCATTTTTGGAGTAACTCTGCCAACAGAGTAGAGGATTGGGCTAGAAAAAGCTAAGAAGTGAGGCAGGAGTGTTGCTGAGGGGATTGCTGTACTACACCAGGCTGGTGATCTGAGCTTGGAAGAGGGAGCAAATCAGGAGGAACTAATAAAATTTGTAAAATCTATAGGATTAGAGGGATAAAGAAAATAAAAACGATAGCTACCATTTATTGTGAAATTGCTACATATTAGAAATTGCCACAGGCTTTGTAGGTATTATTTTCTCAAATCCTGAAAGTATCATGTACAGTAGCTATAGTTCACTAAGATAGGGAGTATAGGAGAAGGTTATTTTTTCTCTTTGGCAGCTGGGTATACAAACACGAAATCTAGGAGGAAAAAGGTTATTCTGTTTTTAGCTGCAAATAGAACTAAATAGAAATATGCAGCTGGATATAAATCTCTTGAAATCAGAAAATATATCTCAGGTAGAGAATTCACAAGCATAGAGCTTAGGGAACAGGACAGTCTACACTAAGAAATAGTAACAGACAAGAGAGTTTCAAGGAAGAAATACTTGATAAAGTAAAATATAGTCATAAAGTAAGTATTCCTGACCTTCATATCAGTGCTTTGTGAGAACAGTGGGGCTAGAAGTGTTTTTCACTTTTGAGTGGTGATCAGAATTAGGGAATGGATGGTACACAGGAACAAGTATGTGTCCAGAGTTGTTGGCTGTGAAGAGAAGGTGTTAAGGCTGCATCCAGGAAACTTATGATAGAGGGAATTTGGTTTATTAATGGATGACACTAGGGCATATTCTTAGTGTTTTTAGTCCCCAAAAGAGGGACTAAAAACCAGAGAAAGAATGGATAACAACGGGGGTAAAGGTGGCACTGATGAGACTGTATGTTAACTATGCTTTGGGGACCAGGAGGAACTCTTTTTCCTAGGAGCAAAATGCCCATAATGTTCCTTATTACAGATGCAAGCTTCTAGATACCAAGTGAGACTGCGAGGACCTGTGCCGTCTTTTTCTTCATGAATTAGGAATGAAAATTCTCTGCTGAGTGTAAGGTAGTAGTTTTATGGATATCAAAATAAAGAAGGTGAGCAGTTGAACTGACAAAGGGCTACTGGGGTTCTCAGGGTACTAGGGTAGAAGGATCAAAGAAGTAAAGTGCTTGAGAATGAAATCTAGGCAAAATAGGAAGGGAGAAAGGCAGGGAGTGAGCTGATAAAAATGAAAGACATAAAAAGACCAAAGGACTAAAACCAATGACATGATCGAGGAAGAGGGGTAGTCAGAATGAATGAATTATAGCTAGACTGAAAAGACGCTAGATAACAGACTACATAGAGAAAGATGAATATTGTAATAGTGGAACAGTTCTAGTGAATCACAAGGCCTAAGAAGAGGACATGAGAGACAGGTGCTAAAGTTTTTTGGTGGGGTGGGGTGGATTTGAAACCAAGTCTCGCTATGTAGCCCAGGCTA
>RJWT010046656.1:0-11434 GCA_004365215.1 Cuniculus paca | reverse complement strand
TGTCAAAACAAAATGTTCCATGTAGAACCATTTCTTTGAAAAATACAGTGGAGCAAAAGCTTTGTTATATTTCAAGTAATTGTAGAATTACTATTTTCTGCAAAATTAATATCTTTGCTACAGTATTTGCCATTACAGTACTTGAAACAGCTATAGTGACCAGAAGTCCTTTTCTTCCCTCTCTCATTCCTTTGCTCATTTGTTCCTTCTCTCTTTCCCTCCCGCCAACTCTTCCTCTTTCCTCCCCCCATTTCTTACTCCTCCTCCTTCTCTCTCTCTCTCTTTTTTTTCTTTCTCTCTCTCCCCTTTCTTTTGAGAGTTTGAATCATCAAGCACAAAAATTTAAGATGCCAGGCACTTAGGATATATTTAGTTTTTTACATTAGCACACAACCACCCACTGCTGAGTTCAATTCAGTCAAATGAAACAACAGAAGGAAAATTACGTATATTTCTATACAATTGTTGTATGTATGGAGAAATATTTTCTATTAGAACTAAGTTTTATGCAGATATTTAACTTAGTTTAGCTATTTCCTTTACCAAAACATATATATTTTATTTTAATAAAGTAATTTAAGTTGTGACCACATTAGATTACTCTTTAATAGGATACTTTTTGAATTCAAATCTGTTATATGTCACTTTTTCAAAAATGTATTTTGAAAACAGCAAAAGTGTCCAAGAAACTTTAGAGCCAATGATGACTTCTGATAACAATTAGTAGAGCTCAGAATGCTGGAAGAATTATTCTGCCACCCCTAGAACTTCTGACAGGAGGTGAAGGTGTTCTACTTTCTAATCTAGTTTTACGTGTTTTTAAATCTTAACTCATTGTCCAGGGTAAGAAATAAATGCATGAAAGGTATGAATTATGAAAAATGATAATTTCTCTCATTTTAAAGCCTCAAAATTTATTCTTTGCTTTTGAAGGAAAGCAATCTTATAAACATCTATACTTGAGGTAAAATACATGGCTATGAATTCTATTTGAAATTTTTATTGAGGTTACAGGAAAATTGACACAAAGCATGTAGAGTATAGAGATTTGCTTTCCAAAAAAATGTTAGCTAGTACTACCAAACTGTGCTCCTTAGGCAACTAATGATACACTCATCTCAGAAGAGGAGGAACATTTATCAAGAGAGTATGCACATGCTTTGAACTATAGCAGGGTGTCTAGCATCAAAATGATACTAAGCTCTAGGCAGTGTAAGGAGAGGCCAGCTTGCTGTCATTAGGGTTAGATGTTGTGCAATCATAAATTCAGATCTTGCCTCTTGTTATTTTGTAATCTTCAAAGTTTCTGAATGGCTGAGATTTAAGTCTGGTGTAGTAGTCTATCTGACACTATCATTTCAGCTTTTCCAAATGATGATAACATCTTACAACACTTTATTATTTTATAATATTCAAAAATTTTACCTCTTGCAAGTAAAGAAAAGGCAACATTGTGCAAAGGTGTTATTTCTACTTGTCATTTTTCAGTGGAGAAAACTGAAGCTCAGCGTGAGTTAGCTCTGGCCACAGAGATAATGAATGATAAGTGCGGATCTTCAATATTGCTCACATAGTTTTAAGTGCTTTTCCTCTTTATTACACTAGAGTTATCTTATGAAGTTGTATATAGAAGGATGCACTTCTGATGTGTTTAGACAACAAAATATTTTTAAAGAAACATGGCTTGAGAAATTCAAACATTCTTTTAAATGGAGATGGTAGCAAGGGCCAAAAAACTTTGAATTAGGAGGCAAAACTCTGAGTTCAGATTATGAAAACGCTAATTTAGAATTCTGTGAATAGCATTAGCCTTATATATGTGTGTTTTAAGTGTTGATTTGCTTATTTAAGATAATAAATACTTGATGCATTTACATTTCAGAACAATTTGGAGATGCAGGAATGATATATTATTATAGACATCATATCTAGATCTATAAGCAGGGTCCGGAAAAAAATGTTCCACATAGAAAGGATCACGCAGATTAAAGTCTATAGTCTTGACCTTTTCTGTTCTTTTAAAAGTGTAACACTGTTAAGTCATATTTGTGAGACATCATACTTGGGACTGAGAGGAGTGGGGTATCCTGGAAATACACTTCTCAATATATCTTCAAGGATACCGGAAAGGTAGGTCTCCCTTCCTCATGTCCTTCCTGCTTCTAAGCCACTGAAAGATTGTTTTACTTTAAATTTTTAGAGAAAGAATTATTGTGGTAGAGTGCTACCTGATGATGTTGGTGTTTCACCCAGATCCTGGGGGTCCCTATTAATTTAAAACCAGGTGTGAATTCCCCCAAAGGCTCAACTTTCTGCCACCTTTCCCAGAGAACAGATTTGTGCTGTGGAACAGATCACCTTCTAGAAGGTCAGAGAAAGGCTGACTGCTGTTGGGCCACAAAAATCTTGCCTGTAGGAGGCAGACGTGCAAAGCTGTGCATTCTCTGTATCTCAGTGCAGTCCTGGTGAGGCTTCAGTTCACCTGAAGCTGTTGCTTTTCTCCTCTCTTCTTCCTGTACTACTCCATCCACACCATTCCATGTGTCTGCTGACAATAAGTGAGAACAATTCCTTCACACCTTCATGAAGTATCTCAATCTTGGGCTCTTCATCTAGAGAACTTGTCCTCAGGCCCTTCTACTTGATATTTAATTCCAACCTTCTTAAGGAATTACATTTTAGGCAGTTTTCAGGTGTTAACTGTTCAGAAAACCAAATTTTGGTATAAAGTAAAACAGAACAACTGCTTACTCAGATGAAGATGAATAAGTAAAAATTTGGGGGAACATATTTCTTTGTACTTTACATTAGTTAAAGCAGAATAAAAGTGTTTCATAGACTATTCATGACAGATTAAAATCAATCTTTGTGTTAAATAATACAGAAATAATAGGTTGTCCAACCACACAATGAGTTTTAAAGCAGATATTTTTATTTGACTTCCTCTTTCTCCTTGTAAATTCTCATTTGAAATGCATTGTCTTTTGTCCATTTTTCATTGTGGTCTCTGGTCCTTTTAATGTGTCAGCATCTGGTAGCTGTAGATTTCGGTGGCCATGTGCAGCACAGAAGTGGTCCATTAGTAAACATGCCTCAGGCTATAGGGTGGGTTGCTGATGAAGGTTCAACCCATGTACTTTTCCAATAATTTTCCACAGGAAACAACATCCATCTGTGAAAAGAGTAATGCTATACAGAATTGTTATTGTATTTCTGCATAATTTAACAATTAAAATTTTTAAAAATCTCTTTTCAGTATCATCCTGGAAATTATAGCCAGTACAACAAGAAAGAAGTAGAAGAAGATGAAGACAAAGACAAAGACGAAGATGAAGATGAAGACGAAGAAGGGAGGAGAAGGAGGAGGAGGGGAGAGTATGTAAATTAAACATTAGAAATAGGTGTCCTGGTGGAGCACGCCCAGCACAGCTGGACACTGTTTGACATTGTTTACTGAGAGGCCTCACAGAACCATCAATTGGAGAGTGAGGTGAAGGGTTCAGGGTAAACAGCAACAGCACAACTGTCCTAGATTTCTTCAGTGCCAAAGTCCCAGAGTGGAAAGAGGGAAAAGCCATGCAGTCATAGTGGGCTGCCAGCAGCTGGGAAGCAGATTGGGGGTAGGTGTTGCTGAGAAGTAGGAGCTGGGACCACCCAGGCTCGGCTCCAGTGGTTGTCTTGGCCCCATGGTACAAGTAGGCAAACAGCCAAGGGCCTAGGCCTGTGTCAGGACAAGGTACTTCCCTTACCCTATGAATCAGCAGGTAAAAGGAGCTAGTGGTGTGAAAAAGATGAAGCTGTGCAATGTCTGGAAGGAGCCAACTCTACACATAGGTTGGGGAGCAATCCGGGGCTCTCTTTACCTGAGGACACCATAGCAACTGGGAGAGCACAGTAGTAGAGACAATCACAGTAAGGAGAAAAGGACATCCAAAACATTGCCAGCTGAAGACCAGTAACAGCCCCTACATCCAGAGGCCAAGATCAGCCCCATATGCAATGCAAATCCTACTGAAAATTTTGTGGGGTTACACAGCATGTTTCTAGGATCCAACTTGGACATTACCATGAAACCGTGAACACCAGAGGAATTTTACTATTTTTCTTTTTCTTTGTTTGAGTGCTTTTCCTTTTTCAATCTGATTGGGGTATATGTATACATGTATGTATGTGTTTATTTTTAATTTTTTGGTTTGGTTTGGTTTTCATTATTATTGTTTACTATTTAGGTTTCTTGCCTTTATTTTTGTTTTGTTTATCTTCTTTCTCTCTTCCCTCAACTATCTCTCTTGGTTTTATGATACTATCATATGAGTGAACATAGTCTCTTGCCTTTCTGGTTTGCTTCAATATTCTTTTGCTTTCTCTTTCATTCTTTCTCTTCTGTGCTCCCTTCTAGTTTCCCAAAACTTGGGTGATCATCCTTTGCCTTAGAGCCTTGCTTCTACTATATTTCTCCTCATTCATCACTGTGTTTGTTCACCTAACCTGCTTAAATATCCTCCAATCTAGATAAAATAATCTACCAATAGGAAACTCAGTGCATACAGGTTTCTGGTATATGTTGTACTTTATAACTGCAAAGCTTTCTCCTATACTTTAAGGTACCAAATTTGTAGTTACCACAGTTTATTGGTTGCTAGACTGTGCTTGATGCTATTGTTATTGTTAATTTTACTACTTTATCCAGGATGTCATACATATTGTAATCAGTTTTTCTCCCTCCTATGACAACACTGTGATTGTCTGGGTAATAACTATCACCACAGTCCAGTACCAAAGGATGGGATCCTAAGCTAAATAGCAATCCTAATCTTTAATAAATTGAGAAGGCAGGACCTTGGGGTAGACACAAAGACCAAGAACCACCTATACCTAGAAGATGTCTCTGAGGAATAGACACTTCCTAGAGAAGTCACAATGTTAGTGATAAAGCTATCTATTGGAAGAAATCTAAAAGCACCAACACAGAAAACAAAACAAAATAAAAAGTAGAAAATGCACAATTACATGATGCAGAAGCAAAATGCAACTCAGACTTTCAGCCTACCCATGACACCTCTAGAGCCCAAAGAGATAGAAGAAATTGGAAGTCACACACTGAAACTTTCTGAAATGGTAGCAGAAATGAAAAAACAAATGAAGGTGGTTGCATTAAAAAAAAACAAAAACCTCTCAGGTTAAAAAAAAAAAAGATGATCAAGTTGAAAGACATGACAAACAAACCTAGAGTAGATACAGAGAAAAAAAAATAGAAGAGCTTAGGAAAATGGTAGAAACCATGAATGCCCAACATAGGAAAGAAATGAAAACCATAATACAGACCCAAACAGATATCCAGGGCATTAAAAATTCCATTGAAAGTATACTCAACAGATTGAACAAAGGCAAAGATAGAATATCAGGTCTAGAAGACAAGATTGCAGTTAATGACCACGAAAAAAGTGACATCTTAAAAATAGCAAGCGAACATTAAAAATCAATCTAACAGCTGCAAGATGAAGCAAAGAAAAACAAGATAAAACTGATTGGAGTAAATTAGAAAGCCAGAGACAGCACAAATTACATAAAAAAACTCTTCTCAAAAGTAATGCAGAAAACTTTCCAAACATGGAAACTTCTCAACACAAGCCCTCAAGTAAAGCAGAGCTTGGAGTAAAGTATTTCAAGCCTGAAAAGAAAACAAATCCTAAACCAGACTGTGGTACTCTGCAAAAGTATCTTTCAAAATCAATGGAGAAATACAAAGACAAATACAAATGGCAGAGAACAGCTGAAGAATCCATAACCAGCTCTCCAAAATGCTCAGAAGGATATAATAGAGAGGGACAAGGAAGACCACAATTTCAAGAATACCAATAGAAAGAAGGTATCAGGCCAGGCAAGCAATAAAACAGGGTGAAGACAGGGAACCAACAATGGGCAAATAATATGAGAAGGATAAGCCAATACTAATTAGAGCATCAATGCAAGTCAAAAGCAACAGACTGAGAAAATGGACAAGCAAGCAAGATCAAACAATATGCTGCATTCATGAAACATATTTAACTCAAAAAGAAAGTCATAGACTGAAAGTGAAAGGATGGAAAATAATACTCCATGTGACAAGAACCTTGAAAATAGCATGAGTACCTATTCTATTGATAGACAATGAGAACTTCAAGACAAGACTGATCAAAAGAGACAAAGAAGGTAACTATATACTGGTTAAAAAGAAAAATCTAAGAAGAAAAGATAACACTTATAAATATATGTGCATCAAATACCAGTGCACCTGAATACATAAAACAAATGTTAACAGACATGAAAAATCAAATAAGCACCGACACAATTATAATGGAGAACCTTAGTACCGTACTGCCACAAATAGATCAACTAGGAAAACAGTCAACAAAGAAATATCATAACTAAACCAAACCTGTGAACAAATGGATTTAGTAGATGTCTAAAGAGTGTTCCACTCCACAACATCAGAATGCACAGTCTTCTCAGCTGCACATGGGACATTCTCCAGAATTGACCATGTACTAGCCAATGCAACCTGCTGAAGTAAATTCAAAGGAATTGAATTTATCCCATACATATTATCAGATGATAGTGCAAAGAAATTGGAAACCAATGGCAAAAGAAATGTCAAAAAACTACATACATGCCTAGAAATTAAAAAACACCTTCCTGAATGACCAGTGGATCACAGATAAAATTAAAGAAGATAGGAAACAGTATTAAAAATTATAGAAATTAAACGTGGCTGTGTGATGGGAATGCAACTGTGCCATGACAGGAAAGTGGGCCCAATGTGGCTTGTTAACTCCCAACAGCTAGGCCCATCAAACTTCCTAGCTGGCTCTGAATTTTGGTTTCCCTTGTCAAAGTCCTAGAGAGATGATAACCAACTGATGGACCTGATTGTGGCCAAGCCCAGTGCCCTGGGAGAGAAGGTGCTAAATCCTGAAGAATCACTGGTTTCAGTGAGAAATAAAAGATAAATCAATAACACTAGCCCCCCCAAAAAGCCTATGGCTGCTATAAACTGCAAAAACATGCTGGGGTTTTACCTCTTTGTTGTGGGATAGAGTTGGAGAGGAAATCCAGTGCAGTGGTGCCATATTGCCACAGAGAGTTTCATCAGGTACCATTTGGAGAGGATTTGATTGCATGGTACTGAACTACACTACAGAATCACACCAGGATTTTCAGTGTTACCCTACCCAGTGACTGAGTGAGAGCTATGGGAGAGGGACATGGAGAGGGTGAGGGTTAGACACAGATCTTGTGAGTTTAAGCTCAGGCCAGGAAATACTGTGCAGGTGACCACTTCATAATGTCAGTGAGGCCTGGTAGATGTGGCTTTAGTGGTGGCTGGATCTGAAGGTGATGGCATGAAGTCAGCAGACTGCTCGAACCTTCACCTGGCCTCCTACATCCAGTCGTGACCAGTGGTTTGGTTGTTTTTCTGTTTACCAACATGAGCAGGGACGCAGCTTGGTTTGGACATTTGCCACAGTCTATGGTTGACAGACTGACACCTCTGGAGTGGGGCTGGGGAGCATAAAGTTGGACAGAGAAGAGTAAACTTCCCAGGTACCAAGACTGAAAATCCTGCAAGGAAACCATTCACTTGGAAACACAGAGAATATTTTTTTTTCCTTCTGGAACTATTTTTTTTCCTTCTGGAACTATTTTTTTTTCTATTTTTGATGGGTTTCATTGAAGTATTCTGAGTTTATTTGCTTTTTTATTTATTGTTTCCTTTTGCTTTTGTTTCTTTCTTAATTTTTCCATTATTATGTTTTTCTCTTTTTCATTTAGTTTGCTCTCTGGAGCTTTTCTTTTTTTCTCCTTTTTCTTGTTTGTTCTTTTCTGTTACTTGTGTAGTGCTATTAATTTCTTTTTATTTCTTATTAGGATCATTTATTTAATTTTCTGAACTTGTTCTCATTTCCGTTGCTCAATTTTTCCAAATTTTACTTTTTTTCATGCTCTCATTCTCCACCCTCTGTCTTTATTAGTATAACCATGAAGTTTTATGAATGTATACTTACCTCTGTATTATCACTGTTGAATACTAACAATTTTAGTGCAAGTAAAGTTGTTCATTTAGTAGATAGTTACTGTAGGTCAATATTTGATTTAGTGTTTCTACTATAATCACAACTCTTTTCTATGGTTAACTGTGGTACATTATTGCTTCTTATGGAATATCAGTATTCAGTTTATCTTTGACAGTATTATTGTTGCTGATTTCATTACTGTCTTGGTTACTTTTCTCTCATTGCTGAGACAAACACCTGACACTCAGAATTAGGGAAGAAAAGGTTTATTTAGCTTACAGTTTTGGAGATTTCAGTCCATAATCAGCTGACTCCAAGGCAGAGTGGCATGGCACTGGTGCAACACTTCAAGGCAGCAGCCAGAGCAAAAACGGGCAGCCATTCATGGTGGCTACAAGCAGCAAGAGCAAACTGCGCCAAAGAGGAAAACACGCCCCCATTCTGACCTTACATTGTATGTCGGCTCCACTCCTGGGTGGGTGCAGAACTCACACCACCAATCTCAGTGCTACACAATAAATCAATCATAAATGTTAGATTCAGCCCCTTCCATGAGTACATGAGGCTTGGGGGAGCCATCTATATGCAAACCGTAACAATTACTATAGCCAAGATGACATAGCTATTCTATTCATTGGTTTTCTCTGTATGCCAATATCTGAATTGCGCTGGTGTCATTAGCAATACTATGGTTCATTCCCAGATAAATAGGTACTGATCCAAATGCACTACAGCCTCTTTTCCTGAATAAATGTGCCCAGGAGATTCTGGGACAGAAGCAAAAGACTATAGTTAGCCACATCCAGAGTGCATCACTGAGAAGCAGACACTACAGAGCTCCTGTATTAAACAAAGTCTTCCACTATAAACAGCCGTCAAGCCTCAGCATGGAAAATGAACAAACAAAACTAAAAATAAGAGAAAAAAAAACTCAAAAAATGCCTAATTCCCCCAAAGCTGATCTGTTATATATTGAGTAGGATAAAATTGTAAACCATACGTCTGAGATTAAAAATTCTGCTGAAACCATGGGCAGCAAAAGTGACCAATATAAGGACAGAGTGTCAGGACTACAAGAGAGGGATGCTTTTGGAGACCAATTATTCAGAAATACCTGAAAACTTGAATCCAATAGCTGATCGAAAACACAAAGAAGACTAATTTAAGATTAATTAGAATTATTGAAAAAATCAGAGTATAGCACAAATGGCATAAAAACTTCATAATAGAAATATTAGCAGAAAACTTTCTGAGTATACAAAAAAATTTAAATGTACAGATAAGTGAGGCATATACAGTTCTAAATATCAAACAAAACACAACAACACAAAACAAGGAGTATATTCAAAATCTCAGAAGTCTAACACAGGGACGGAATCTTCAAAGCTGTTAGAGAAAAGTAATGAATCACTTAGAAAGGTAAACCCAATAACATTACAGCAGATTTCACAGCACAAAACCAAAAGGTGAAGAGAACTTGGAGTGAAGTGTTTCAATCCGTGAAAGAAAACAATTTCCAACCAAGACTTATATTTCCTGCAAAGATAACTTTCAAAATTGATGGAGAAATAAGGTATTTCCATGATAAATAACACCAGGAGCACCTAAAGAAATTCATGACCAGCAAACCAGTATTGCAAAAAAAAAAAATTATCAAGGATATCTTAGAAAGAGATAAACCAAAAAGTCAAAAAGTCTAATAGAATTAATAATGAGTCAGGGTGAGCAGTTTAGCAAATGCAAGAGAAAAAAAGAAAGAAATCAGCAACAGAAAAATAATGCAATTACGGAATAAGTCAATAACTCTCAAAAATAACTTTCGATGTGACTGATCTCAATTCTTCAATCAAAAGACACAGATTGACAGAATAGATCATGAGACAAAATCCAACAATTCACAGTAAACAAGAAACACATTTAAATGAAAAATAAATTTGCAGATTAAAAATCAATGAATATAAAACAATATCCATGCAAAAGGAACTGCCACTCACACAAAAGCAGGATTAGCTATCCTATTTGCAGACAAAGTTTGATTTATGCCAAAAACTGATTATAAGAGGCAAAGAAGGTGAATACACATTGATTAAGGGAACAATTTGACAGGAAGCAATAAGAAATATAAACATATATGCACCAAACAATGGCACACTCAATCTCATGGAACAAACACTATTGGACATAAGAGGTCATAAAAATAACAACACAGTTATAGTAGGAGTTCTCAATATTTGACAGTCATAAGGAGACAATCAAGTTGAAAAAAATCAATATATTGAACCAAGTCTTTAAACAAATGAACTTAATAGATATCTACAGATTGTTATACCTAATAACAGAATGTACAATCTTAGTAGCACATAGAACTTTCTTAAAATATCCACATGCCAGACAATAAAATATGCTGAAGTAAAGGCAAAGGAAGCAAAATTACACCATGCATATTATTAGATCTTAGTGCAATGAAACTAAAACTCAGTGGCAAAATAAATCACAGAAATTATGCAAATACATAGAAATTAAATAATATATATCTGAGTAACCAATGGGTCACAGAAAAATCAAAAAAGAAATAATATACCTCCTAGAATTGAAACAAAAAACAAACAAACAAACAAAACAATGACAGTACAACATACCAGAATTTATGAGACAAAAGGAAAGCAGTCCTAAGAGGGAAATTTATAGATGTGAATGCCTGCATTGAAAGAACAGAGTAAGCTCAAATTAATAGTCTAATGATGAACCTCAAGGTTGTAGAAAAACAAGAATGATCTAAATCCAATTCAAGCATAAGAAAGGAAATTATACAGATCAGATCAGAAGTTTATGAAAACAGTGCAAAAAAATCAATGAATTGAAAAGCTGGTTTTTGGAAAGAATAAAGAAATAAGACAAACCTTTAGCGAATCTTACAAAAAAAAAACTAAAGACCCAGATCAATGCAATTAGAAATCCAGAAGATTGTTAGCAACTACTTCACAAGACCGTACACCAATTAGAAAACTCAAAGAAAATGAATAGATTCCTGGATGCATATGAACAACCAAAAATAAAACAAGAAGACATGAAAACTCTTAATATTCAAATACAAGGCAATTAAACTGAAGAAGCAATAAAATACCTATAAATTCTACAAGAACTTTAGCAAAGACCTAACTTCACCCTTCCTTAAACTCTTTGTCTTGGTAACTTTTCTCTCATTGCTGAGACAAAACACCTGACACCCACAATGAAGAAAGGAAGGATTTATGTGACTTATAAGTTTTGGAGCTTTCAGCTAGCTCCAAGGCAGGGTAGCATGGCTGAGGGTCAGCCATTCATGGTCACTGCAGTAGATGCCAGAAGTGACCAGAGCACTGCTACCTGCACCTGTGTGG
>RJWT010046654.1:0-11502 GCA_004365215.1 Cuniculus paca | reverse complement strand
CTCTGTGATGGCATCCGCAGGCTGGGACAAGTTGCCGCCCGTAAAGGGGGAACACCTCTCTCCCGCCCCTTTGATGAATGCACTAAATCTATAATGCACTAAATGGCTACCATGACTGAGGGACCTCCCAAGGGACCTACCTCTTAATACTCACACTGAGGACTGAGTTTCAGCATACACATTTGGCGATGACAGTGGGGAGACATTCAGATCATAGCCATAGCCAAGAGGACCTATAGGCAAGGCACTTCTGGTCAGACACATGGGGTGATGTGGACCCAAATTGGAGAGGGAGCCAGAGCCCCAGCTCCTGCAGGGGTGCACTGGTGAGAATCATTCCCCTGTGACTGAAGAATCACAAAAGATGGCTCTACCTCCCTGAGCAGGGCTGACAATGGCACAAAACCATGCAGACAGTCAGCCTTCACTTCCCCGTTGGCCTGGTGCCTTTATCATGGCACGAATGGCACAAACCACATTCTGGTGGCCGAGAGAAGTGTTGTGAGCCCCTGAGCTGAGGCACCATCACCCAGGCCATGGAGCTGTGCTTGGAGACGTCCTGCAGGCCAGTTCCTGAGAAGCCACAGCACGTGTCAGACCCTGAGCCTATGTCAGGACGGTGTGGGTGTGAAGCTGGGAGAGAAAGGAGAAACCATCATGGTGCCTTTTTCTAAGACCTGGAGGCAGAAAGAGCCCAGCAATTAGGTAAGTCAGAGGGAGCCTGACAGTAACAGGACTGTCCTGGGTGCTCCTGTATGGACCAGCCCACATTTATATGTAAGGACCCAGGAACAAAAGACATCTGGACAATGAGTTTGAATAACATTGGAAGGAGATGATGAAACTTCTTTCTGCACACACCCTACTGAGGGCAGCTAATACGATGCAATAAGACAGCAGCACCTGTATCCTTGCTATAAAACACAAGGCCGGGCACAGGGCAAGTAGTGATGCCTAAGAATCAAAGGCATGAATCCAGCTTCTTCTCTTTTACAATTTTGGCAGTGTTTTCACTTTGCTTCTGCACATCATTATTTTACAGTTAATAAGGACAGCTGGAAGTGGAAAGCAGAACATTTCTGTGTGAGAGTTTGTGACAGGGTCTCCTGCCATCCTCAGCTCTCTGTAGCCCAAGCCTAGGAATTCTCTCTCCTCCAGGTGTGTGCAGGCAGAGAGATGGGCTGGTCAAAGCAGCAGATAGGTGAGTAGCCAAATACCAGGTCAGTCAATCTGCATTTGTTGGAAATCTGCCTTGTGCCAGGCGTGGAGACTCAGCAGCCAGGATTCACAGCAAGGTAAGTGCACGTCTTTCTGCTCTTTAAATAAAATAATTTTCAGCCTCTAATGGGATTTTTATTGGCATCAGACTTTGCGCAATTTATTTTTATGGAGTTTTTAGTGACAAGTGTCTGAATCCTGGTAGAGAGAAAGAAACACATAGAGAGGCCACACAGCTCCTTCCAAGTGCGTGCTCCTCACCCACTCACACTTAGTACTAGGTGTGAAGAATTCCATCCTGAAAGAAACCAGGCAGCCATGCAGAGCCTGGACCAGCGCTGCCTTGGCAGCGTAATGTCACTGAAGTGATGGCTTTTCTTTGTTGTCTGCTCTTCCAGGTTTGGGGCCTGGATGAGAAAATGTTGAACTTGAGCATGGGCTGTGGGAATTACGAAGAAATGACTTAGGGTCCTGAAGTTCTGGGTCAAGCTGACCACTGGGGTCTTTTGTGACTGCATCTGGGGCCCCATGGCTTGGGATGAGAGGCCATGATGACAACCAGTACTTCGCACATAAGGGGCGATCAGGCCCCAGCTCAGCAGACAGCAGACATGTAACTGGCTTCAGGGCTCATCTCAGGGGATTGTGGGTGCTCTGCCCAGTGGCAGGAACTGCCAAGATTTTAAGACTCCAAAGCCAGCATTGCATTCCTAGCATGGGTCACTGCTGCTTTCCCAGACACCAACCAAGGGACTTCTCAGCCAGGCTAGAAAAGGGGGACTAGACCAGGAGTCTGGACCAGGAGAGGCAGAACTGACACCTGGGCTGAAGCACCTGCACTGCAGGTGAAGCTCTGTGAGGCCAAGTCCTGGGGCCTTGAAGAGAGGGGGCCATAGTGACCAGGTCTCTGGCCTATGCTTTTGGGATCACTGGTGCACGAATATACACAACCTGAGATACAGAAAGTGTCCAGTCCTAACCCCAACAGGACAGAGAGGGAGACCGCAGTGTGTCCTTTGCTCAGGGAGACACAGACAGTGAGGGCAGGGCCAGTGGGCAGAGCAACATGTGGAAGGTCAACACCCTGGAGAAGTGTAAGGCTACACCTCCTGGGAAGGGAAGCAGGATTCCCTGCCAGGCATGGTGCGGGATGCTCCTGTCCTTTGTTTCTTGAAGCACTCACAACTCCATGTCCCCTTTTCAAAACAGGGAAATGGAGTGAATTTAAGAAGTAACTTGCCTGAGGTTACCAGGTATTCAGTAGCAAAGCAGACACACGGCCAAGCCTGTGAGACTCCTCATGCTACTGGTAACCTGCAAGAGACAGGTTTTATAAGGCCTCTGAAACACAGTGGTGATCTCCGAATGATTCTGAACTTTATAGTTCGTTGGATTTTTCACTGGTGAAAAACCCAGAAACCCAGGAAGAGCCTTCTGGGTCAGTGGGCTCTAGGATTATCGTAGGGTCTAGCAGGAAATCTGGCAGAGATGGAAGGGGTTCTTAGGGTCCTGACCCACCCAGCACTTACATTTAGTGTTCGTGCAGGGATTTCCTGAGTGGAAATTCTTCTCTGGAGTGTCCTTGGTGCAACCATCTATGTGGGGGCCTCATGATCTGTAACTTTTCTTTTCTTATATTTTTTTGTGGCAGGGTTTCACTGTATGGTTCAGGCTGGTCTTGAATTCACTGTGTAGCCCACGCTGGCCTCAACCTTGGGGTGATCCTCCTGCCTCAGCCTCCCAAGTACTGGGATTACAGGTGTGCACCACCATGCCTGGCTAATATTTCGATTTGTTTATGATGCTCCTGTTTGTGAAACGGTGACCATGTGCAGAACCCTGAGGTAGACGCTATGAGGCAACAAAGAATCATTCATTACACACAGGCCCACCTCGAGGGGGTCCCTCTCCCTGCACCATGCAGGGGAACGGCTCTCTTGCAGAGCATCTGGGCTACTGCAGGGAGCTGAGGCCGCACTGTCCTCTGTGCCTGGACTGAGCTGGCCTTGTGGCTGGCCTCCAGCGAGGCAGAAGCACGTGGACCAGCCCGGGAGGCTGGTGCTGGGCGCTACTTGGAAGGAACTGGACCTTCCACTACCACTGTGGTCAGGACCAAGCGTTTGTCCAGATAAAATAGCCTGGCTTCCCATTCCCTGGCAATGTCTACACCTTGACCATCCCAGCAGAGACCGTCTCCACTGACCCAGCAGCCACTGCCTTCACATTTTCATGGATGAATCCGTGGGCAATGGTCTGACTCCCCACCCGAGCCCCTCAAGGACACATGGACGGCTTAGGCCACTAGGCCTGAAGATCCAGTCCTCGGTGGCTCGGGAGGTAGGGGTGCCCCAGACAGAGCCGCTCTCCCCGAGTGTGGCCCAGGCAAGGGTAGCACAGGCGTTGCAGTGCCTCGGAGGACCGGCAGGGGCGGCGCTGCTTAGCCGGCAATGCCCCAGTGCGCATGCTCCTGGGCGCCGCTGGGATTGGGTGGCAGCGAGGCTGGGGCGGGAACACAACTGGCGAGGCGGCCATCGCGCGGCTGACAGGACCTGCGAGGACCGGCGAGGGCGGCGGTGGCGAAGGCGCGGGCGGGCGACAGGTGGGGCAGGGAGGGCAGGTGGGGCTGGTGGGACCGTTGGGACCGTTGGGACAGGTGGGGCAGGTGGCAGGGAGGCCGCGGGCGAGGCAGGCGGCGGGGAGGCTGCGGTGCTGGGCCTGGCTGACCCGCCGTGACTGGCGTGGGGCGCGCGGCCCTGTGGTGGGGACCCCGGGAAGGAGACGCCCCGGCCCGGCCCTTCCACCCGGCCGCTCCACCCGGCCCCAGCGCGAGGGCAGGGGGACCGACCGCCCCGGGTTCTCGGGGTGCCTGGTGCGCGCCACAGGTGGCGCGCCCGTGGGGGAAGGGCGAAGTCGCCCCCCGGAGGGGAGGGTCGTCCTCTGGGGGGAGGGTCGTTCCCGGGGAGCCGCGGCCTGGGCTTCCTTTGCGAAGCCCTAGACTCTATACTGGTGTTTGCGTTTTCTTTCTTTTTTACTTTTTTATTTATTATTATTATTATTATTATTATTATTATTTTTGTCTTTTTGAGACAGGGTCTCACTATGCAGTTCAGGCTGGCCTTGGGCTCACTTTGTAGCCCAGGCCGGTCTCGAACTTGCAATGATCCTCCTGCCTCAGCCTCCCCTGAGTGCTGGAATTACAGGCGTGCGCCTCCACGCCCGGCTCTCCATACTGGTGTTTTCAATGTTAGGGTCCAGATACCTAGAAGGCCCCCCTCACCAAACCCCTCACACACAACCTATGTGGATGATCAAAAACATGGAGGCTTTAGTATTGAAAACTCATTGCAGGGAAAGATGCCTTGTCCTCAGTAGCTTCCCCTCTACTACTCCCCTCTCTTTGAACACAATGCATCATTTTTGCTACTTTTGGAAGCAGTTCTGGAAGGCCTCTTTCCTGAGTGTCTTTGGTTGTGATGTCTCAGTGTCCTGAATTGATTCAGAACGTTTTCGTTTTGTGGCCGCTTTGACTTTAGCAAAGTGCCAGGAGTCACACAGCGTTAGATCCGGTGAATGAGGTGAATGAGGACATACAGTAATTTTTTATGAGCCTGCCTTTCCCTTGGTAGCAGCGTTCACTATAATTTTGGTCACATTATGTAAAGACACAAAAGAGGACTTCCAGAACTTTCGAAAAGTGGCAAGAATGATGGGATAACTGTGTAAAGCAAGGGGTCTATTTTGTAAGGGATAATGGTAATATGTCTCACTATAATAATTTTAAAAAATTTAAGCACCATATTTTTTTAAATCACACTTTGTACATACAAAATATTTGGAAATAATGTTAGCACTTAACATTAACATGCAGTTACTCTTTTTTTTTCCCCAATATCTCTTCATTTGTCTGTCCTTCCCTCCCTCTGTCAGTCATGTGGTAGATTTGTTTTTGTTGTGGTGAAATACACTTACCATAAATTGAGATGTTAAGCCATTAGAAATTTGAATTGGAAGAGTTGTGGACCATGTCAGGGCCAGAGTTAACCTTTGGAACCATCACCAAATGGATGGCACTTAAACTAAGGGACAGATGGAAGCACCTAAATTGAGCGTCCACAAAGAAAAGGAGGAAAGCCAAAAAGGGAGAGGAAAGATAACCTTGCAGGGGTTATCTATGTTGAGTGCTGCTGCTTAAGGTGTTTTGACAGGAGGATATTAATAACTTTAGTAGAAAAAAGGGGCTTTTTGGTCAAGTAGATTTTTAACACAGTAGAGTATGTTTGGGTGCCACTGTCATTGAATTAAAAGGAAGGGAGATATAATTCAAATGAAAGAGAACATTACAGGAGGGAGTCCTTGAACACAAGAGGGGAGGAGACCTAAAACAAATGGGGAGTTGTTTTTGAAAGGAGTAGGGCACCTTCTGTTGTAACTAGAGGGAAGCTGAAACCGCAGGTCCAGATTGGGTAGGTAGGGGGAGGTCTGCCTGTAAAGAGGTACAGTTTGCCAGTAAGGGACTGTGTGGGACAGGAGAAAGAGGTTTGCTGGAGGAGATCCCTGTGACATCCTGGAGAGGGAAACAGTGAACTGTGGAATGGAGTTGAATTGCCAGGCAGCGTTGAGTGCCTGTTTGAGAAATGTAGCCATGAGTTTGTGAGGCCAACCTGTGTGGTTTTCTGTTTGTTTAACCTCGCAGGGGTGTTTTGAACATTAAATGAGGTAATACACAAAAGCATCTGATACAATGCCAGGTGTGTGATGAGTGCTGCCTCCTTTTTCTGTTGTTTTTGAGACAGTCACAGTATGTAGCTCAGGCTGGTTTTGAGCTTGTAGATCCTCCTTCCATCACCTCTCTAATGCTGGAATTACAGAGGTGAACCACCATGTGTGGCTCTACCACCTCTTATTTGAGTTATTTTTTTTTTTCTTTTCTCTTTATACAATGTGACTGAGGAGGGCTAATGCTTACTACCTTTCTGGATCTTCTCCTGTGGTATATTCTTCAATTCAGCATCAACTGCAATTTGTACTTCCTTGAAAACTTGGCTCCTGGTGAGGTTACATTTATGCAGCTTTATAATTCAGGCTGTTTGCATTTTAGATCCATTGCCCTGGACTGGATGGGTTCAAACTTTGTCACAGTGACAGTTCTTAAGATTTTGTGAAAATCTTTTATTACTGCATTTTATATTAGATCTGATGTCTTGGTACATCATTGGTATAGAATCTAACATTACCAGATCTACAGATCTAAGATCACCAGGGAGAGTTTTCAGTTTAATAGGTTGTCATTTCTCCCGGGCCACTTGGGCTGTATTAATATACAAATGATAATAGCTGACATTGAGCTTTGTAAAAGTGCCAAGCACTTTGCATAATCTTGTTAAATTCTCACCTCAGCTTTGTCAAGAGCAGTACTATTATTTATGTCTGTTGGTAAGGTACAAAAGTACTCAGAGAGGTTAAGTAACTTGCCCAAGACATACATGATCTGATCTGCAGTTTCTAGGTTCACTGCATACTTTTATCTTTGTTGTTGTGGTGGTAGTTGTTAGATGGCTTGGGCATCCTCACCTATACCATAGTGGAGTACTTACATGGATTAGGGCTTGGTGACGCAGCCACTTGGAGGATGAGGCAGGAGGTTCATAAAACCCTGTCTAAAAAATAAAAAGATATTTTACTCTAAAGCTAGTTTGCTTGGGTTCAGAAACTGCCACTTACTAGTTTTGTGACTTTGGTTCAAGCATTTAGCTTATGTTTGGCTTTGTTTCTTTATTCATAAAATAATAATAGCACCTGCCTGATAGGAATGTTTTGATATTACCTGAGTTAATACACTTAATGTGGTGGCATGGTGGCAGTATGCGTACTGATTGATTAGTTCCAACCAAACCCTTCTCCAAGGTTCTCATTCTTATGTATGGAGTTTTAAGATTGTAGGGCACTGTATCACTTCTACCTCAGGGATCATTTTTATTTTTTCTTATTTCATTATATCTCTGAGGAAAGCAATCAAATAGTAGTTTGCTTCTAGGTGTAGAGAAGAATTTAAATTTCATTCAGAATCACCAGCTTGATGGGTTCATTTCATTAGTCTTGGCATTGTCTGCCGCTTAAAACAGAGGCACAGTTTGGGGAGTAATGTGATTCCATCTTGTTCCCAAAGCAGCACCCCATTGGAGAGATGTGGTTAGAAAGACCAATGGACTACATAGCCAGTGATGGGTACAACATGTGGTAGATGATGTGGGTGATTGGGCTGCAAATGAAATGTTCAAAAAGAGCTATAAAATCTTTGAAGTTACTGTGACAGGTTCTTTCAGTTATTGATTCAAAGCAAGTACGCTGCCTTGGCATTTGAAACTAATAAAAGTTCAAAACAATCTTTTCTAATACACAACAGAGAGAGTAAATGCCTGATATAAAGTAGTGGCTCCCTAGTGAGTTTGCATCAGAATCGCCAGAGGGGAGTTTATGAAGTCTTACAGGATGATAGGCTCCATTTCCACAGATTCTGGATTAATAAACCCTGGTAGGATTCTGAAATCAATCTTTTTTAAAAGAGCTCCGTAGTGACTCAGGCGTGCAGTCAGTATGGGATATCGTTAGTACAAATCAGTGCTTTTTAGCTCTGACTCTGTTTTTGAATTTTTTTTTTTAATTTTTTTTTTATTTTAAAGAGAATAGTACACAACAAAACAAAACAGAACGAGAAAATCAAAAGAAGACAGAATAGAGTCAAACACAAAATAGCATTTCAAAAGAGAACACTGCAATGTATACAGGTTTTTAAGACATAACATGTTTTTGAATTTTCAATCTATTTTTTAAAAAAAATTCTGATGCTCTAGAGCCACCCAGGGATTCAGATTTAATTGGCTTGGATGAGGTCTGGACATTGCATTTTTAAAAGCTTCCCATACAATTCTTACTTGCAGCCAGGTCTGAGAGCCACAGCATAGATAAACTAGATTTCCCACCTTAGTTTAGTTACTCTTGAATTTAAAGTGAAAAAAATTATCATTTCTGAACTTCTCCAGTGCAAGTATTTAATCTCATAATCAGGTAGCAAGCAAAGATGTGAATTGACAATTGAATTAACATTTCTTTCACTTCACAATGATGGTTTGATCAGGTTTACCTTGGGGAGAAGAATTAACATTTACTGAGAGATTTCTATATAATCTTAGTTTTACAGCAACTTTGGGAAGTATATATTATTCCATTGTGTTGGTAAGAATTTTGAGCTGGGGGGGGTTAAATAATTCACACCAATTTTTTTTTTTTTTGTGGCACCAGGGATTGAACTCATGACCTTGCGCTTGCCAGGCAGGCACTTAGGCCACTGAGCTAAATCCCCAGCCCTATTCACACCAATTTTATGCCCAGCTATGTACTGTGTAGTTTCAACGCCTAGGTTCCATTTCCTTAGTAGTTCTCAATTTGGACTTTACACCTGGGATCACTTGCTGTGATGGTTAAGCTTGTTGGCTTGATTGGCTTGGAGTTTGCCCAAGGAATTAGTAGAGCACAGTTCTGTATGTTTCTTTGTGGATCATGGAGGTGTGACCATCTGGTCCCTGGCCCTTTCTCTCTGATGCTGTCTCATTCCTTTAGTTCTGGCTACCTCACCATGAAGTAAGTAGCTTTGTTCCACCACACCCTTTTACTGTAATATTCCTGCCTTGAAACCAGTCGATCATGGGCTGAAACCCCAGAAATCATAATCCAAATTAAACTTCTCTTTAGAGTGTGGGTGTCAAGTATTGTGTCTCAGAAATGAAAAGCTGACCACCACACAAAATTGGTACCAGAGAAGTGGGTTTATTGCTGACACTATACCTAACCATGTGTTTCAGAAAGCTTTGGAACTGGTTTGTGGGAGGAGTTTGGAAAAATTTGGAGATGTGGGCTAGATAGAGGCCGTGTGGGCTATAACCAATAAGACCATAGGGATAGGGCTTCCCAAACCCTCTGGAATTTGCATCTCACAGTTATGTGCCCTGGATGCCAGATATGGAACTAGAGTACTTAATGTTAGCTCTGCTGGGTTTTGTTCCAATTGTTTCTTATCTGTTAATTACTTTTTCTTGTTGCTGAGACAAAGTAATTGACATCTAAGGCTAAAGGAGGACAGATTTATTTTGGCTTATAGTTTGTAGAGGTTTCAGTTCACAGTTGACTTGCTCTACGACAAGTGGCATGGCAGAGGGGCATCACAGAAGAAATAGTTCATGGCAGGCAGAAGTCAGCAAAAGCAGCAAGCAGAAAGTGACAGCAGTGGCCCTCTTTCTGTCCCTCAGCAGTCCATCCCTAAGTTAGGTAGTACTGACACCCAGGGTGGGGCATCCATAATTTTAGCATCACACCCTCAATCAATTCCAGCATCACATTTTTGATCCCAGTATCACACATCCTCAATCCAGCCACCTTCAAAAAGCTGACCAGACTTTGGGGGTGACATCTGCACACAAACCATAGTCCTCCTTTTTGGAATGTGAATGTTTACCCTGTGCTCTTGTATTTTGGGATTATGTTACATGCTTTTAAAATTTTACAATAGTCCACAGCTATGAGTACACCTTGAGTCTCAGGCATGACTTTTACTTGCATTTGAACAATTCTGGAACTGTTGAGACTTTGGAGAAGGGCTCAGTGATTTTCAGTTGTTTGCAGGATAGTTATATCATGTTAGACAGAATTGTGATTTTTTTTTAATATTTGGGGATTAAGTATAATTTAAAGAGATGTTTAGGTATTAATCTGATGAGGGGTGAAATGTGATGGTCAAGTTTAAGTGTCAACTTGATTGGTTTGAGAGCTGCCTAGGAGATTAGTATAGTGTACTTCTGGATGTGTCTGGGTGAGTCACAGAGGTGTGTTTTTGGATCTATATATCTGTTCCCAAGCTCTTCATCTTTGGTTCTGTTTCCTTGCTCTGTTTTCTGGCTGCCATAAGCAGCTTTTCTTCACCATATCCTTCTGCCCTGATGTTCCTGCCTTGGAACCAGCCAGCTATGGATTTAATCTCCAAAATGATGAGCCAAATTAAACATCTTCAAATTGTAGGTGTGGTCTTGTGTCGCGGCAACAAAAATCTGACCAGTATACAAGGGGAACTTTACAAATGACCCAAACTGAGGTCCTATCCTCAAAGATGCTGGTTTTGTTGTGGTTTCAAATGGGGATTTTTCGAAGCTCTCCAGCTAATTGTAATGTACAGATGAAACTACAGATCATGCTTGGCACCATACAGATTTATAGTATTCTCAGTTTTCATTTATAACAGCATATTATCCCTCTGTAGACTCCCTGACTGGTTTCCTTGCCTCCACTTATAATTTTCTCAGTGTCCTTCTTTCCACACATCACCGTGCCTTTTAATAAATATGTACCACGCTGGGTATGGTGGTGCATGCCTGCAATCCCAGCACTTGGGAGGCTGAGGCCAGGAGGATTGTTGCAAGTTTAAGACCAACCTGGGCTACAAAGTGAGCTCAAGGCTAGCCTGAACTGCATAGGGAGACTCTGTCTCAAAAAAAAAATATGTACCAAGTGCCCACTTTGTACCAGACATTGTTCTTGATGCTGGGTGACACAGTAGAATGGTGACAAGACACCAAGTCACCAACTTCATAGTGCTTGTATTAAAGCAGACAGGTAATAAGCATATGAGTATACACATATGGATTTGCATACAAAGGCAAACTTCCAGGTAAGAAAAAGTGCTGTTAGGAAAGATAAATCCAAATAGTGAGTAATGATCCCAATAGCAAAGCATGAGGGTTCCTCTTGCTCCACACTGTCACCAGAACTACTTTATGTTGTTGTTGTCATGTGTGTTTGATTTTAGATGTTCTCATGAACATGTAGTAGGATATTATAGTTTTTATTTATTTTCATTTCTATGTTGACAACTTGTGTTGGCATCTTCTGTATTTGTTTGCCATCTATATTTCTTTGGTGAAATGTCTACTCAAATATTGTCTATTCTTTGAAAATTGGATTGTCCTTTTTTAAAAGTTCTTTTTATACACGTAGAATACAAATCCTTTTAAAGATTTTGTTCTTTTAAAGAGCAAAAATTTTCATAAAGTCTTGTTACCAATTTTTGCTTTTTTGGTTCATATTCTTAGTATACTAAAAAATCTTTGCCTAACCCAGTGCTGCAAAGGTTTTTACCTCAGTTTTTGTCTAGAAGTTTTATAGGTTTAAGTTTTGCATTTACATCTATGATCTCTTTTAAGTTGATTTTGTGCATATGTGAGTGTAGGTTGAAATTAA
>RJWT010046653.1:0-11424 GCA_004365215.1 Cuniculus paca | reverse complement strand
GGGTTTCTTTTAAACTGCCCAGGCTGGCCTCAAATATATTCCTGCCTCAGCCTCCTGAGTAGCTGGGATTACAGGTGTGAACCATCCCACCTCACCAAGGAGTCAGTTCCTAATACAAGAGACAGTGGGAATAGAATATTTTAAGGGTCTCCGGACTAAGGCCAGTTTCTATTTCAACAAGTATTCACTGAGTGTCTGCTGTGTTCCAGACAGTGTTCTAGAAGCTGGAAGTTTCGGCCCACACCAGCGAGGTCCTAGCACCTAGCCAGCATGGTTTCCTGAGTGTAAGGTTACGGTCTCCAGTCTGTTTCTATCTATTCGCTCCTCTCTCCTGTTTCTTCCCCTCCTCCTCCCCCCACCACCTCCCACACCCTGTCTTCTCTGCTTCAGTAGCAGACCTCCCTTTGGTCTCCTGTGTCTCTACTCTCCCCGAACCCCATCATTCCAGTCCAGCTGGTGGCTCCTCCTTGAGGGGCCTTGCCCGACCATCCCCTATCCCAAAGGGCCTCAGGACCAGGTGCCCGCGCTGGTGCTTGATACGGGCAGAGCTGTCACCAAAACCCTTGCCACACTCTGCACACTTGTATGGCTTTTCTCCAGTGTGTGTGCGCTTATGTTTGACCAGATCTGAGCTCCGGGGGAACTCCTTCCCACAAAAGCCACACACATGGGACTGGCCGGGTCCAGAGGACTGGGTGCGGGCTACAGGTCGAGAGGCCATGGGTGCTGGACCAGGGGGGTTATGTGGCCGCAGGAGAGTAGAAGGGGGTGGTGACCGAGCATGTTCACCACGGTGGGTGCGCAGGTGCTTGACTCGTGCTGAGCTGTCGGCAAAGCCCTTGCCACACTCGGGACAGAGGTAGGGTTTCTCCCCCGTGTGCACACGATGGTGTTTTACCAAGTCAGAGCTTCGGCGGAAGGCCTTGCCACACTCAGGACACTTGTGGGGCTTGTCACCCACTGTCAGTGGTGGGGGTGGCTCGCCAGCCTGCGGGCCCCCAGGTTCTAGCTCCAAGCCAGGTAAGCCAAAAGGCCCATCACCTGAGTGTGAAGGACTTCGGGGAGTCAGTGGGGGACTGGTGGCAGGTGGAGGTGGGCTGGGGACTAGGGGGGCTACAGGGTGGCTGGGGAAGCCGAAGGCCTGGGGCTGCATGTGAGTGAGCCGGTGGCGGAGAAGAGTGGAGCTGAGGCTGAAGGTGCGGTCGCACTCCGGACAGGCATGCGGCCGCTCACCGCTGTGGGTACGGAGGTGCTTGACCCTGGCAGAGCTGTCAGCAAAGCCCTTGCCACACTCAGGGCACAGGTAGGGCTTCTCCCCTGTGTGCACCCGCAGGTGTTTCACCAGGTCAGAGCCCCGGGCGAACTCTTTCCCACACACATCACAGCCAAAAGGTTTGGGCCCTAAGTGACTGCGCTGGTGGCTCAGGAGGCTACAACTGAGCACGAACCTTTTGCCACAATCCGTGCAGATATATGGCTTGTCCTGGGCCTTGGGTCCCTGTGCAGTTGCAGTGGCTGCCCGAGATGGCTGCCTTCGGGGTACAACTGGCCGGGGGGGCTGTTCCCCTCGGTGTGTCCGCTGGTGCTTTATTCGGGCAGAACTGTCACCGAAGCCCTTGCCACAGATGCCACATTTGTAGGGCTTCTCACCGGTGTGCGTCCGCTGGTGCTTCACCAGGTCCGAACTCTGCCGAAAGCTCTTGCCACATTCACCGCAGATAGTGGGGCGTTCACCAGCAGGGATCCGGGGTCGAGGAATCTTTGGGGGGCCCTGGGCTGGTGGCTGGGCTCTGTAGGGCTTCTCACCACTGTGAGTTCGCTGGTGTTTGATGCGTGCTGAGCTATCCCCAAAGCCCTTGCCACAAACCCCACACTTGTAGGGTTTCTCTCCTGTGTGGGTCCGCTGGTGTTTCACCAGATCTGACATCTGCCGGAAGCTCTTGCCACACTCGCCACACACTGCAGTCCGATCAGTACTAGCCTGGCCCCAGCGTGGCTCTCCCAAGACCTGAGGGCCTCGGTCCTGAGGCTGAGGCTTTCCTAGCCCTGCTCTCTGGACCCACAAGTCATCCCAGGTCTGGATGCCTTCAGGTTTGAGAGAATCATTTCTTACTTCATGACCTGGGGCCAGATCTTCCTCTTCCTTGAACGCCAACTCATCCTCATCCTGTGGGGTACGTTCAAATTCATTTGGCTGAGAAATCTCCACATTCTCACTTCCTAGACCTAGAGAAAGAAAATGGAATTGTAGACCTCAACCTTTGGCTTAGCCTTTATCACTTTCTTTTGGTATATATTTGTTTGCTGGGGGGTTTTTTTGAGACAGGGTCTTGCTACGTAGTTCAGGCTGGCCTTAAACTTGTAGTAATCTTTCTGTCTCAGGCTCCTGAATGCTGGGATTACAGGCGAGCACCACCATGCCTGGCATCTTTTGGTGTGTATTTGGTGCTACAGATCAAATCCAGGACCTAGCACACTCCAGCTAGTGCTCTACCACTGGGCTACAAACCTAGCCCCCGCTTCAGCCTCTGTGTTTAAAAATAACCTCCTCAGGAAGACTTCCTTGCAAACATGTGACCTCAAGGATCCCTCATTCTCCTCTGAACTTCTGGAGCACTTACTGTGAATACTTCTCTATAATAACAACTTCGTTTTACTATGTCCTTAATATATCCCAATCACTAAACTAGGCAATACTGGATCCTCATAATTGTAGGAAACACCACTATAAGTATCTTCATTTTATAATCATGGAGATGCAGAATTTAGGTCACTTGCTCAAAGTTCTAATAGTCAGAAAGTAGAAAAATCAGATTTCTAAGTCAGGTCTGTTTGATTCCCAAACCTGTGTTAACCGCTTCATCGTACTGTCTGTATCTGCAAAATCCAGTATTTGTTCTATCTTGTCTTGTTATACTAGCCTATTCTATATTTATTTCAGTCATCCTATGTGTATCTGCATGTGCTCACATCCACCCCTCAACATGTCTAGAGGCAGGAGAGATATGACAAAGCATCAATAATTGCAATTGTGGATTCAGAACAACTATGTTGTGTCACAAGAGATAGGAGATGAAACAGACAGGCATTCACAGCAGAGCAAAGAGAAAATCATTAAGAAGAATAAAAGATAAAGATGGAAAAGGATGTTGCAACTAGTCTAAGCACCCAAACTTCGGACTGAACAGTATGCTAAGTAAGATGGGTTTTTCTTTTGTTTTGTTTTGTTTTATGTACTAAAGATTGAACCCAGGGCCTTCACACTGAGCTACATTTCCAACCCTTTAAAAATTTTTTTATTTGGAAACAGTCTTGGTAAGTAACTGCGTTGCCCAGGCTGGGTTCAAACTTGACATCCTCCTGCCTCAGCAGGCTGCTGGTATTACAGGCGTGCACTAGGTGCCTGGCTTGATTAAAGTAACGTTTTTCATTAGTTACAAGGCAACGAGGGTAGGTTTTTGAGAAGACTTGGACCCGTCTGGCTGCAGAATCATCATTGAGGAGAAAAGAGCAAAGGTGCGGTTTTAGCAGTTGCTGGGAGACAATGAGGTCTGAGGTAGGGCAAAGGTAGTGAGGATGGTGAGGACTGGGGGAAGGAGAATCCTTGAAAAGATGCCCCTCATAGTCTGGCGCACAGTAGGTGCTAAGAAACATTGCTCTCTAGGGGCCAGAGATTTAGGACAGCGGCTCAGGCATTTGCCTGGTAAGTGCGAGGTTGTAAATTCAATCCCCGGTACAAAAAAAAAAAAAAAAAGAGAAACGTCTGTTGCTCTCTCCCTGGAGGCACACTTACGTCCTGTTTTACCTGGGTTTGCAGGAAGCAGAGCCCAACAGGAGAGTCCCCGCCCAGCCATTACCTGTCCTTGTCGCGCGCGATCCTCACCTGTACGGGCGCCTCTCAGCGGCTCCCTCTGCTCCCGACCGTGGAGATCCGAGCCCCACGGCTCTATGGCGCGCTCCATCGCCTGCACGCCGCCCTGAGCAAGGGGACAGACACATAACCTGCAGTCACACAACCATGTGACCCCCGCCGGCCGCTGCTGCACCTGCTGCTGCTCCTCGCTGCGCGCAGCCGGCCCTGCTCACCTCGTTGGCCGCCTCCGGCTCTACTACCCCGACGCTCTCCGGAGCTTCTCAGCGGGCGCGGAACTCTGAGCCACCCGCTGGTCCGGGATGCGGGCTCCGCGCCAAGTCGGGAGGGGGGTCGGCCCCCGGTGTCCCAAGGGTAGCTGTGGGCGGGGACGGGAAGCGGAAGCGCCGACGCGGGGGCCGCTCTAGGATTTGGAGGACCTGCGCGCCTGTGGGGGCCGCCCGTGTTGGCGGGAGCTCAGTGACCGGCGGCGGCTGCGCGCCGCCGGGAGGTCCGCTCTGAGCCGAGGACAGTGGCCCGAACTCGGTGGTATTAACCGTGTGCTTCCTGGGCTGCAGCTGTGTGACGAGGGCCGAGGATTCCTCCTAATTGTTGCGGTGTCTCAGGCCACGCGCGCGCAGACCTCAGACCAGGCTGGCTGGCCGCGGCCCGGGAGAGACAAAGAGGGATCTAGAGAGGGACTCAGGGAAAGGGGTGGGGGAGAGACCTAGGCAGACAAAGGGCTGCAGGGACCCCAGACGGGGCGGGGCGCCGAGATCGGGAAACAAAGCCTGGCTGGTCTGTGGGGCCGAGGGCCGGGGCGGGGGCGAGAATGGGGGCTGGGCTGAGGGGAGACCCGGGCGGGAGCGGAGGCCAGAGGGAGACACCAGGTTAAAGCTTCTGGAGAAAGGCAGGCAGAGAGAATCAGACCTGCAATAGCAACAGAGATGCCGAGCCAGAGACTCATAAACAGTCTTAACGAAAGAACTCCGAGTCACAGAGGGCTCACGGGCAGGAAGACGGACGGCGGTTGACCAAAAATACAGGAACAAATGATATGCCACCAGAGACAAAGAAATGTAAAAACAGATATGAGATAGATATAAAGTCTTCGAAGCAGAGTGGCAGGAGCAATAAGAAAAAGAGGTGGGGAACCTGGAGAAAAACCGGCCCAGAGACCCCGGAACAAAAGACTGCAGTTAGTGAAACAGGCAGAGACAAAGAGACAGACACAAAGAGGCTGCCATAAATTCTAGGGACAGGTCCACAACCCTACAGAGGACAACTCCAGGGAGAAGCTAAAGAATTAAACCCTGTTTGCATCCCGGTGGGGGCCTGACTCGGGCTATGATCTAAAGGAAACCCCCTCCAGCTTGATACTAGGATCTGTATTCAGGCAGAATTGTTTTTGTCAGGGTGTGCTCAGTCCCTCTGGCAGTGATGGAGAGGAGAAAGCATGTTTTATATAGAATATATTAGAACAATGTATTTGCATCTTAGTACTAAGCCAGAACTTATGATAAAGAGTTGATACATGGAATCAGAGGCAGTGTGGATGCCTATAACCCCAGCTTCTTGGGAGGCTGAGGCCACCCTGGGCTACATAGTGAGACCCACCCAAAAAAATAAAAAATAAAAAAGGGAAAAGAAAGAAATTATAGTTTTAAAAAATCCCTAATATCAAAAAGTCTGAAAGTAAAAGCACATATTGAAATCTGGACAGAATTCCCAAAACAATCCCGATTGAAAAGGAGTAAAAAGGCAAATTCTGGGGCAGGAATTAGTGTTTTTGTTTGTGCCACTGGAGATTGAAACCAAGGCCTTTGCAATGAACTGTATATCTCCGACCCAATTTTTTTAAATTAATTAATTAATTTGACAGTCACAAGACTGGTTTATTGTACATCAAGTCTCCCATCTAGGGTAAAAGTAGGGGGCATGACGCATCCTCTAGCAGGGCACAACATAGCTGGTAGGGGGACGGAGACACTAGGAAGAAAATCATACCGCACTCACTTGGTTGGGGCTGCCCTTTGGGCACAGAAAAGCTGAAGTGCTGCAGCAGGGAGGTGAAGAAGGGGAAGAGCTCCATGCGAGCCAGGGGCTCCCTGAGGCATGTTCAGGGACCTGCTGTAGATGGCACGAAGCCGAAGCCCTCATGTTTCACAAAGTGGCCCTCAGTGTCCAGAAAATGTCCAGGATGGAAGTGGGAGGGCTTCTCCCAGACCATCTCATCCTTCAGCACAGATGACAGGTTGATGATGAGCATTGTTCCCTTGGGGAAGCAGAAACCCTGCAACTCAGTGTCACAAGATGTCATGTGGGGAACACCCATTGGGACGATGTTTGCAAAGGGCTGCACCTTGTGAATCACAGCATTGGTGAAGGGCATGCTGGCCTGGTCCTGTACCTCTGGGTGCCATCCCTGCCCTATCACTTCATCAATCTTCTGTTGGACATGGCGCTGCACATCTGGGTACAGGATCATAAGGAGCAGGGCCCAGGACACTGTGATTGATATGGTCACCATCCTTGCAGCAAATAGGTCAAATATGACTTTACGAAGGTTCTGAACATTGAATATGTACCTGGGTCGGGAAAGCATCAATCAGATCTCGGGTGGCTGGTCTGGGTCCCAGCTTGTGTTGTGTTCAGTCAACAGCTCATTATACAAGGCCATGAAGGACCTCTGTGTGGGCAGGACTTTGGCAGCCACTCATGGGATGCAGAGGAGCAGTGGCATTGTGTTCAATACCTGAAGCATGAAGGCACTGTCATCCATTATGCCAGCCTCCAGGAATTTTCTGCAACCTGATAAAGCTTGGGTCATCATACTCAAAGTGGTGCACATAGATGAGGGGGGTGATCATGTTGCAAAATGCTTTGCTCAGCAGGCTGTAGGGGTGAAAGGGCTGGTTGGCAAAAGCATCACACAGAGACAGGTGACCTCTTCATTCACCTGCTACTCCAGACACTTCTTCCCCAGGCCAAAGTTGCGCAGGGTGGACACACAGAAGTGCCCTTCTCACGCCAGGCAGGTCCGTAGTGTGCCCTAATAATCCTTTGGGCTTTTGGTCCAAAGCCAGTTAGTTCACTGGTGGCCAATCTTAGGTGTCCTCGCTCTGGTTCACCAGAGCTTCAGGCAAACTGCAGGCTGAACACGTCCCTGAACCTATATCACAGCCTGAGGAGAGCGGCGACAGGGTGGGGAGCAGAGACTGAACCTGTGGGGCTCCACTAGAAGGATGCTCTTTATTTTTTAGTTCGAGACAGGGTCTTCTTAGATTGTCAGATTTTCCAGGCTGGGCTCAAACTGATGATTTTCCTGCTTCAGTATCCCAGAGTCTTGCACCACCATGCCTAGATATTGTCTTTTCTTTTGAGACATGAGTGTCCAGAACTGGGCTCAAAGGATCCAATTCTGCCAAGTCGCTGGAGCAACAGGTATGTATCAACTCACCCTGCTGGAGAATAGTATGGTTTTGGTCATATGCAGAATAGTTGCATCTTGTTGGGTAGAAGGAACATGTCTGGCAAAGTAATGGATGCCTATAATCCCAGCACTCTGAGAGACTGAGGCAGGAGGATTGTAAACTCAAATCCAGCTTGGACAATTTAGCAATTTAGGGAGACCCTCTCTCAAAAATTATAAAGGGCCGAGTATGTGGCTCAGTGCAAAGATCTGGGGTCAATCCTCAATCCCCAGTAGAGACGGGGAGCAACAACAACAACAAAGGCACCTAGTAACCTAAAACCTAATAAGGCATTATTGGGATGTGTCTGAGAGTATTTTCAGAGATTAGTATGTAAATGCAAATGGACTAAGTGGGGAAGATTGAGGGCTGACACTAGTAGACAGGGACCCAGAAAAACATGTATAAGGCAAATGATCTGTCTCCAGTTGACAAGGCAGCTGGGACAGAGTTTCCTGCTGCCTCAGACATCAGAATTGCAGGCTGGCTAGTCTTTCAACTTCAGGGTCTATATGAGTACAAACCATCCCTCCCTCAAGTGCTCAAGGATTCAGCCTTAAGCTGAGATTTACACTATTGGCTTCCTTGGTTCCAGGCCTTTGGACTGGGGCTGAGCCATGCCGCTGGCACCTGAGGTCTCCAGATGGCCTATCGCAGGACTTCTTAGCCACTGCAATCATGTGAGCCAGTTCAGTTGAATCCCCAAACCATAATGACAGATTTAGAAGTAGATGTGATCAGGCTTCTAAAAGTCACTTCCAAGGTATTACCAATAAAGTGTGTTTTGTCCATTCAACCCAATATATTTCACAGAAAACTCAGCTGACTGAATTGGACACATAATATGGCAATGATGAGAACTACAGTTTAAAAATTCATCATTTTGTATCTCTCTCTCTCTCTATATATATATTTTTTATTTTAAAGAGAATAGAACAAAACAAAACAGAGTCAAACAGCATAGCATTTCAGAACAGAACACTGCAAGCAATACAGGTCTTCAAAACATAACAACAGGAGATTAACAATGGCTACCCTAGTGTCTCTTGCCTTCTTCAAAATGGTTGTTCATACATTCACAGACAATAAACTTAAGCGAAACAAAATAATATAAAACCAGATAAAAGAGCGAAAGCATTACAGGTCTTCAAATCAGACAAGAAGAAACCAACAATGGCTACCTTAATGTCCCCTATTCCTATCTTCTCACATATTGCTGTTCCTATCTTCTCACATATTGCAATCAAATAGTATCAAAGAGACTTAAACCAATCAAATCAAAGAATAAAAGCACCATTGGACTTCAGAACCTTTCCCCCATATTTATCGGGAATTTTGTATCTTATTGAGTCTTTCAGTTTCTTACACTAGGGAGACGATGTGGTGTTTACACATGTGAGTTTGGTTTATTTCACTTAGTGTAGTCTCAAGTCGCATCCATTTACATATAAAAGCCTCAATGTGATCCTTCTTTATAGCTAAATAGTACTCCATTGCATAAAAGTACCACATCTTTTTTATCCATTCCTCAATTGATGGGCATTTGGGTTGTTTCCAAGATTTGGCTATTATAAATTGTGCTGCTATAAACATGGGTGCACATATATCACTGTGGTATGATGATCTCACTTCTTCTGGGAATATACCCAGAAGCAGAATAGCTGGGTCAAATGCGACTTTCAATCCTAGCTTTTTGAGGACCCTCCAGACTGATTTCCACAGTAGCTGCACCAGTCTACACTCCCACCAACAGTGGAGAAGCGTTCCTTTTTCCCCACAGCCTCTTCAGCATTTGTTGTTGGTGATTTTCTTGATCCTGGCCATTCTTTCTGGAGTGAGGTGAAATCTCAGTTATTTTAATTTGCATTTCACTAATGACCAATGATGCTGAACATTTTTTTCATGTATTTATTTGCCATTCATATTTCTTCAGTTGAGAAGTGTGTTTTCATCTCAGATGCCCATTTTTGGATTGGGTCTTTGAATTTCGAGGGCCTGATATTTTTTAATTCTTTGTTTGTTCTAGATAGAAGACTTTTGTCTGAAGGACAGTTGGCTAAAATGTTTTCCCAATTTGTGGGTTTTCTTTTCACTCTGTTGGAGATTTCTTTTGACATGCAAAAACTTTTTGACAACACAAGATTCCAGTTGTTGATTCTGAGAAGTGTTTCCTGTGCAGTTTGACTTTCGTTCATGAATTCTCCACCTACCCCATGTCTTCAAGATTTCTACCTACTTTGTTTTCCAGCAGATTTAGTATTTCTGTTTTAATATTTAGATCTTTGATCCATTTTGACTTCAGTTTAGTGCATGGTGATAGGCTTGGGTCTAGTTTTAGTTTTTGGCATATGGAAAGACAGTTTTTCCAGCACCATTTATTAAAGAGGCTATCTTTGTTCCAGTGAACATGTTTGGCCCCTTTGTCAAAGATAAGGCAGCTGAGTGTGTTTGTAGTTGGGGTTGTATCTTCTAATCTATTTCATTGATCCTCAGGTCTGTTTTGATGCCAGTACCATGCTGATTTTATTACAGTAGCTTTGTAGTATAATTTCAAGTCTGGGATTGTGATACCTCCTGCCCTGCCCTTGCTGCCCAGAATTGACTTTGCTATTCTAGGTCTCTTCTGGTTCCAGATGAATTTTAAGAATGATTTCTCTAGATCTGTGAGGTATGCTAATGGTATTTTGATGGGAATTGCATTAAATCTGTATAATAATTTTGGGAGAATGGCCATTTTCACAATGTTTAGTTTTCCTATCTATGAACATGGAATGTCTTTCCATTTTGTGAGATCCTCTTCGATTTCTTTTTTCAGAGTACTGTAATTTTCATTGAATAGATCTTTTGCTTCCTTTGTTAGGTTGATTCCTAAGTATTTCATTTTTTTAGATGCCATTGTGAAGGATGTGGTTTCGCTTATTTCTCTCTCAGTGAGTTTGTTGTTTGTGTACAGGAATGCTATTGATTTCTGAGTATTGACTTTGTATCCAGCTACATTACTGAATTTGGTTATGACATCCAGAAGTCTTTCTATGGAGTTTTGCAGGTCTTCTATATAGAGTATCATGTCATCTGCAAATAGTGATAATTTAACTTCTTCCTTTCCTATCCTTATTCCTTTTATTTCTGTCTCTTGTGTAATTGCTCTGGCTAATGTTTGCAGCACTATATTGAATAGGGGTGGTGATAATGGACATCCTTGTCTTGTTCCTGATTTTAGAGTGAAAGCTTTCAGTTTTTGACCATTTAATGTGATACTGGCTGTTGGTTTGTCATAGATGGCTTTTATCAGTTGAAGTAAAGGCCATCTATTCCAATTTTCTGTAGGGTTCTTATCATGAATGAGTGTTGGGCTTTATCAAAAGCTTTTTCTGCATCTATTGAAATGACCATGTGGTTCTTATCTTTGGCTCTATTGATATGGTGTATTACATTTATTGATTTGTGTATGTTCAACCATCCTTGTATTCCTGGGATGAACCCCACTTGGTTGTGGTGTATAATTTTGATGACTTGCTGCATTCTGTTTGCCAGTGTTTTATTGAGGATTTTTGCATTGATGTTCATTAGGGAGATTGGCCTGTAGTTCACTTTTTTGATCTTTCTCTGGTTTTGGTATTAGGGTAATACTTGCTTCCAGGAATGATTGAGGGAGACTTACTCCCCTTTAAATTTCATTAAAGAGTTTGAGGAGTGTTGGCATTAAGTCTTCCTTGAATTTTTGTAGAACTCAGTCCATTAGGACCTGGACTTTTCTTTGTTGATAAGGTTCTAATTACATTTTCAATTTCCTTAACTGAAATTGGGTTTTTCAGTAGTTTTACCTCTTCTTGATCCAGTTTTGGTAATTGATATGTTTCCAGAAATCTGTCCATTTCTTTGATGTTATCGAACCTATGAGAGTAAAGATTTTCAAAGTAGGTATTGATGATCTTCTGTATTTCCACAGGGTCTGTAGTGATTTCACCCTTTTCATTCCTTATTGCATGGATTTGAGTTTTTTCTTTCCTTTTTTAAAATAAGGTTGGCTAGGGGCTTATCAATTTTATTTATTCTTTCAAAGAACCAGCTCTTTGATTCATTGCTTCTTTGTATTGTTTT
>RJWT010046652.1:0-11419 GCA_004365215.1 Cuniculus paca | reverse complement strand
GATGTGGTGGCACATGCCTGTATTCCCAGCACTTAGGAGGCTGAGGCAGGAGATCCATTATGAGTTTGAGGCTAGCCTGGGCTACCTTGTGAGTTCAAGGCCAGCTTGAACTACATAGTGAGACTCTGTCTCAAAAAAAATTAATTTAGTCTGTTCCTGTTCTTCTAACCTACATTTTCACAAGCTGTAAAAGCCTAGTCTAGCATCACCCTGATTGAATGCTTTCTGTGGCTAAAACATTTTTTGATGCTGGGTAGCATTTTTCTATACAGAACAGTGGTTAAGATCTCAGCCTCAGACATCACAGTGTCTTGGTTCAAATTCTGGCTCTTCCTGTGCACACTTGACTATTTCTATTTTAATATGCTAAGTCTTAGTTTTCTCTCAGTAGAATGGGATGCAAATGTTATACCCCTCGTAGAGTCATTGTGCTAAAGAATAATTATTCTAGTGTTTGTGAATGCTAAAAGGAAGACTTGACTCAAGACCATTGCCATAGAGGTCATGACTCTTGAGGAGAGGAGAGTGACTGAGCTTACTCACTCTGAATGCAATGAAGAGCAGAGGTAAGGAGGAAGTACTGAAAACCAATGTCATGGATATGGGGAATTCTTGTTTAAACTGGTCGAATAGAATTCTTGCTAAAGGAAGCCCAAGACTTTGTATATTAAGGCTGGAGGTTGATGCATTTGATAAGAGATCAAGGGTGATCAATAAAGGATCAGGGGATGTTCGCTAAACTAACTTAGCAGAATTTTTGCTATGACTGTGCTAGTCTAAAAAAAACAGAATGGAAGGAAAAGCAGAAGTGAGGGAAAAAAGCCTTATTCAATTGTGATGTTTAAATTATATAATTCATATAACGTTAGGTCAATTTCTAGCATATAGTAGAGGTGAATTAAATTCCCCTTAATATTATAATTCTTAAAATTAACCATGATTGCTTTTCCATGGCATTTTATGAGTGTATATAAATTAGAGAATTATTTCATATTAAAATTCAGAGTAAATACAATACAAATGTCCTGTTGAATTTGTCAGAAAAAGCATTTCCTTTAAAATTTTTGCCCATTCTGGTTCTTTTAGTACAGCAGTCGAAGACAGGCTTGGTGAGCACTTGGGGTCTGGAAGGTGATATGTGGAAATGGCAATGTGCACACGATGTTATCTACCAATGAAATACCAAGTCTTGAAGAAGCATATTGAGGTCAAGTAAGAATCATGTCCAAACCTGGTCTCATTTTAAGAAGAGGCTGTGGTGGAATTATAGGAGCTGATTTATGGAATTGAACTAGGGATAGAGACTATCAGACCAGAGAAAGCGACGTGGCAAATTCAAGACAGATACCTAAATTCCATTGCCAGCAGATCTGGGAGATGTGTTTTTTACAAATACAGAGACAGTAAATGCAGTACAGGTTAGGTCTATTTAAAGGACAGATATTGCTTAATTATCTGTGAACTGAAAACAGAAATATATAACAGTGTGGGGCACCTGAAACCCAAAAATCAATTTGAATTGGTTAGGCCCCCCTTTTGATATCACATTTCTTCTGGTTCTAGCTTTTCACAAAGAACTGGACAAACGTGCCTTCCCCAAAAGCACATACTTTCTATTGCAAAGTTCTATTACTACAAGGAAGGAAAAATTCATAAGAAGCAGAGAACACTACTGATTTCATTAATGACAACCATCTACTGCTGCCCTTACGGGTGACTTGCTGTTTCTCACCTGCCAAGCAGCCTTCAGATGGCACAGGACTCTGTAACTGCAGCCCTTAGCTCCTGTACCCTCTTCTGTGCTAGTTGTCTTCTGTTGTGGGACACATTTTCACATCTGTTCTTCTTTACCCCGATTCTCTGACAAGTCATAGGAAAGGACCCATATACTTCATTCCTTATTTGTTGAATTATTTTAAAACATTTTGTTGGTATAACACACATACGTGCACAGCTCACTGAATTTTCAGAGTCAACTCATCTGTGCAACCAGCACTTAACTCACAAGACAGGTTATTACCAGCCTCCCAGAAACCTCACACATGTGCTTCTCTAGTCACTAATCATTCCCATCACAGTTCCTTCAACTGCAGGTAAACATATTCTCACTTCTAATATCACATTTTGGTTTTGCTGGGGTCTTTGGTACTTTATGTATGTGTCACCACGTGGTACACAGTCATTTGGGTCTTGCTTTTCTTGCTTGACATGTTTGTGATGTTTATCTGTATTGTCACAGTGTCAAGCCGTCATTCTCATCACTTACATACTCTGTTATGCGACTACACCAGTTATTACCTAGCCGTCAAAAAATTTTTGGTATTTCTGTTTTGTCCTTGAGTAGTGTTGCTATTTAAAAAATATAAAATAATTTAAAGCTCTTGCCATTAAAATTGGGAAGTGTATTTAGAAAGTGGAAGAATTAACAGTATAAATTGTCTTATGAGTATCCCCAGGGAACAAAACATTGTCTCCTGCTCTGCCTGTAAAATAATAGCAATCTGCCTTTGGTAGTTTAATACCAAGTAAATTTATTGTCTGAGTTTACCCTGGGCAAAATTCCATTTGGGTTTTCTGCCATTCAATATTATCAAGGAGTGTTTAGTGATGTTCATGAACAGATGAGTCTTGATAGGACATCAATTATTTGTTACAAGATCTTGTCAAGAACAGAGTGCCTTCAAAAGGAAGGCAGGGCTTTAACTGGGCAGACAGATAACTTGCCAAATTTCATCAGAATCATCATAGGACAAAAAAAAAAGTGAGAGAATTTGAAAATTTCAAAATCTGTTTTCTAAAAATTATATAAAACTTTACTAGTTAAGTCATCTTCATTCTAGATTCCTTCTATAGCTCCTGTCAAGAGTACTGTGATAAATCATGTAAAAGTTGTGATACTCTGCTTCTCACGAAGAGTCTACTTTCCTTAAGCATGTTAGCCGTCATGCATGCCTGCTTTCGAACACTGGTTACCAATGATTAATGGGCACCATGCTTGAGCAATGCTCTTGTACTTGAGCTAATGAACTAGTTTATTTCATGCTCCATTTCAACAAATAAATGACTGTAATACATAATGTGATAATTCCTGATTTCTTGGGAGTGCATTTTCTTACATGTAATGACACAAAATTGTTTGAAAATCAAATTTAGTCAGGCTTCGAGTAAATATGATTTTTGGATAGATCATGAAATGTCGCTAGAATCACAGTGTTTACACTGAAGGAAATAGAGTTGCTTACACTATGTGATGACTTAAGAACAGCATGGACAGCTTCAAATATAGGCTTCTTTTAATTTCAGTTACTTTCTTGAGTAAAACTGTAGTTCTATATTTTTTACAAGCTTGGCGATAGATAAATTTTATTTTTGCTTTAATCATCAGAGTGTGTTTCCATGTAGCAGACATATGATGTCTCTTTATACAAGTTATATTCACCTTTTCACTAGTCATATTTATTTTTTATAGATTTCTATATACCATTTATATTGAATGAGAACCATCTGTGGTATTTAATCACGAGGTCACCCTATTTTTGGCCCCTGTCATCTTGATTGCCTTTTAAATCTACACCATGGAATCTATATTAGTTATTTTCTTGCCTTTGGGTGGGAAATTGCACAGAGCCCATAAAATATGTAGTCTCTCAGGTAATATAGGTTTTAGTAGTCACTAGAGTTCACAAATGGAATCTCACTATTGCAGTCAAATTTTTGTTTTTTATAATAATCAAATATCCAAACTTGCTGTAAAGTTAGGCTTTTCAAAATTAGTATTTTATCTTTTCCTTCCTTATTTTATAAACTCAATTTGGGGCCCTCCAGGCAGGGAGAAGGAGGAAGAGCAATAGTCAAATTTTCTTTCAGTTGGCATTGGCATCTTGATCTGGCAACTCTGTTCTTCTCTGTGCTCAACAGTTATTAAAAAATGTCTGTTTCTTGTATTGCTAGAGCTATTTCACCTAAGAAAACTTCTTTACAGAGAACAGTGCATCTAATTTATGGCTAGTCCTTTACTTCTTTTTCAGCTTCAAGTAACTGAACAGTGCCTCCAGATATTTTGAAATGCATTTTCTTCTCCAGGTGGTTGTTCAGACAAGTCCTAACACCACCGAAGGTCAGATCTTTCCCCCTTATTCATCAAGAGAGGCAGTCAAGTGTTATCTGGGAGCATAACCCATTTGCAATCCACAAACTCCTCCCTTACTCTTCCACAAGAATAGCTACCCAGTGTAAATAACACTATAGATTACACAGATGTGAGTGAACACTAGACTGGTAGGTCTTCCAATTGCAAGGGACACATATTAAATGAAGTGCTTCATTGAAACCCTTTTCCATAAGACAAAAGGTCACTTTCCCCTTGAAGCAGCAGAATTTACAACATAGCTTTAGCTTTCTTTAGGAAAATGCTTTCTTTTATATCCTTCAGCTTCAAATCCTTTTATGCCCCATGAGTGAGGGATTTGAGAACTGTCAAACTCTTTGTAAATTATGTGTGAGATTGATTATATAGTTTGGTATATGTCATCTATGGTTTCTTGGTTACTCAGCCCCGAATCCTGTTTTGCACATCCTGATTCACTTCTTTTATGATATCCTTGATAAACCATAATAGCACTAAGATGAAAGCAATGAATATATTCCATGACATAGGTTTCATTGAAACTTAGTAGAACTACACCAAACTAAAAAGTTTCTATACAGCCAAAAAAAAAATCAAAGTGGTAAGGAAACCTATAGATTGGGAGAAAATATTTGTTCCCCAAAAGACACACAAATAGACAATGGGAATATGCAAAAATGATCATCATCACTAATTATCAAGTAAATATAAATCAAAACTATAATGAGATATCATCTCACATCTATTAAGTGAAAAAGAGATAATGAATGTTGGTCATGATACCAGGAGAGGGAAACCCTTGTATATTATGGGTAGAAATGTGAATTAGTATAGCCATTGTGCAAAATAACATGGTTTCCACAAAAAATTAAAGATAGAATTATTGTATGATTCAGCAGTTCCACCTCTAGGTAACATTCAAAGGAAATAAATCAGTATCTCAGAAAGATATTTGTACCTCCATGTTTGCTGCAGTGTTATTTATGATAATCAGGATATAAAAACAGCCTAAGAGTCCAATGATAGATGAATGGATAATGAACCTGAGGCACTGTGGGGATATCCCTATATCTATATCTATATCCATATCCATATCCATATCTGAAGCTATAAAAATTATTCAGCCCTGAAAGGTATAAATCCTACCATTTGTGACATGTATGAACATGGAGAATAAGTAAAATAAACCAGATGCAGAAAGAAAATACTGTGTGATCTCACTTACATGTACAATTTAAAAAATTTGAACTTGTAGAAACAATAGTAGAATAATCTTTTCCTGGAGCTGGGGCTCAGGAGAAACGAGACTATGTTAATCAAAGTGAACAAACTTTCAGGTGTAAGATAAATACTGTGAGTCCTGGGAATACAATGTAAAGTATGGTGATTATATTTCATACTATTGCATTTTTTATGTGAAATTTTCCAGGAGAGTAGATTTGCCCTTACCAACTTCCCAATGGTAAATATGTGGTAAGGATGTGTCAATTACAGTGATACTTCGGTATATGAATTTAATTTGCTTTATGATTTGGGGAAGACGGCTGCATTTGTGTTTGTGTGGGGAAGATTATTTGTGATGTGTTTGTCACCTGACATGGAGTTTGTGAAGGAAGCAAAATTTTACCCCATGCTTCTGTTTGCAAACTAAATTGTTTGCAAACAGAAGTTAAGTGTTTGTGAACCAAGGCATTATTGTACTTTGATAGTGGTCATTATTTCATAATATGTACATATATCAAAACATCACATTGTATAGCTTACGTATATACAATTTTAATTTTTTCATTATATCTCAGTAAAGCTGGAAAAAAGCTTACTTTTTTATAAAAGTGTAAGACTTCTGTTTCTGGCCATGCAGAAGTAACAGGGACTAGTAACCCTCCTGCCTTAACAACAACAACAATGACAAAAAACAAAGTATACAGAACAACCATTTTTAGTCATTGCACAATAGACAAGGCAGAAATTGCTGAGGCTGAAGAAACTAACAAGGTGAACCTTGATTGCCTTACTTAATGTACCATCTTCAGAGAGTTTCCAGGCTGCAGCAAAAGCTGAAAGAACTCATCAGAGTACATGAATGTTATAAGAAATGTTAATGTGTTGAGGTAAAAGCACAGTGATACCAGGTAGAACTGTGGATTTAAAGAGAAGACCAGAAATTGTAAACATGTATGCAAATATAGCAGATTTAAAAGCTACCCCCAAATGACTTAAGCTTAGTACGTAGGGATGTACTGATTAATAAAGAATAGAGCTGCATTAACAACTCTAGAGAAAAATTGACACGCTGTATAGTGCCAAAGTGGCCACAATTTTCAAAAAAAGTTGATATTACAAAGTCTTATACATCTCAGCCACACAGAAGTTCTACTCAGTCATAAAGAAGGATAAACTGGAATCATTTGTAAGAAAATGAATGTCCTTGAGACCATAATGCTAAGTGAGATGAATCAGAACAGAGGTTAAATATTTGCATGTTTTTCTTTTATATGAGAAACCCAAAGTATAAATAATTTAAAGAGAAAAATAAAAGATAGTAGGAAGCAGAGAGACACAACTTGTGCAGATGGGAAGGGAGTCTGGTGATAGGGAGAGATGGGAGTGGGGGAAGGGAAAGGGGAAGTATAAAGGACTAAGATGTGATGTGTGTATGTACCAATTCTCCATGGTGAATGTATTTATTATGTCACAAACATTGACTAATCAAAAATGGGAAAATCCCACAGCCTTTTAATAGGTTCATACACATCTGGAAAGAAAAGATCACTAATAATGGAGATTTGGAATTGAGAAAGTAGGAAAAATTCAAATATTCTGTACTTTTCAGTTCTGTGTCCTAGACAGAGAAAGAGAACTGACATGGTAAAGCAAACTCGACACATATAAAGACAGTGAGTTATTTCTAAATAACTCTGTGATATTAATGATACAAGCATTCAATGAAAATACTAACCAATATGCACTATAAAATTGTAGCCTTATTATGACAATTTTACATGAAATGTTAAGGTCTTTGTTCATCTTGCTTCATCATCATAATTCATGTGATTACAAGAAGAACTTATTTCAGTCATCATTCTCTTTGAGAATAAAATGTGTATGTTTAAATGATCACAAATTTTATAACTTTTCACCATTTTAATTATATCGAATTGGCAAAGCCTAACCTACACAGTTCAGAAAGACAGTAGGGTAACTAGGCACTGGTTTTTGCTTTGTTTTTAAACATTAATTTATTTAGTGCTCTTTTTCTTTTTGCCACATCTATAAAATGGAAAACATATGTTTAGTCTTTATAACAAAGGATGTTTGTTTACTTGCCTAACTAATAAAAGAGCAAGTGATATACATGTCTGTGCTTTTTCATTTGTTTATTTCATTACTAGCATTTAAATTCATTTTCTCAGTCATTTTGTTAGGCTTCCTTGTCCCTGAAGTTAGTTTACCATACCCTATTAGGAAGAGGGATTGTTAGAATCACAGTCTCACTGGTTTCTTCACTAAAATTATAATCAATGATCCAGCAAACAGTAAAAAAGTCATTTCTAATTATTGATAAATGCTTGTGTACTACACAATTATCCAGAAAGCAGAACAGTGCATTAAAATAAAATCCTCTGGATAGGCTTGTTGGCCATAGTGCTTCTTATTTTTTTAAGTTGCAGTTTCATTTAGGGGAATGCTATGGATGTTTTAGTGTACCATAGTATTGGATTGGGTCTATGGTTTTTGCGTTCATAAATTTATATCGCACTGACTTTGCTTGTTCATTTTTTCTAAAAAGGTATTCATTTATGTTTGTTACCATGGAAACTGGAAGTGCTCCATTTGTCTGTAGCTCTTTGTACATATTCCCTTCCCTTCCTTGCTTTTCAAGTCTGCTAAATAGTTATGTGGCATTTTCTGTAGAATAACCTTTGTTTGATTAAGTCTTTCATGAAATAAAGCTTCCTAACTTTGACTGTATTACTTTACATTAGTCTGAATCCTAATTTTGATATGATTTTTGCTAAAAGAACTGGTAGAAAAAAACAAATGTCTTCTAAAGTAAACCAGCACAGTCTTTAGAGTAGAAACTGAGTAGGAAAATCTAGACGTTAGTAGACAGCTTTGGAAAAACTCTAAATGTTTCTTTGCTAAACCAAGAAAAAATTAAAAGTAATTTGCACATTTTAAGGAGAATATATTGGCAAGTATTACAATCAGTCACATAGGAAGCAGATATTGAGTAAGTATTGTAATCTCAGCTTTATGATGGATTTGAGGAAAAAACCAAGACTTGTTCAGAACATGGAATCACTGTCTTCAAGCTATTTAGAAACTTGAATGTAGGGAGGTAGATATAATAGAAGTTGTGAAAATTCAATTCTTTTAACCCATATCATTGTAGAAATATGTAAACTATGTATTTTACAAATGATTAAATGGCTTGCTTTTGTCTCACACATTTGTAAAAGATGCCCTCCCTTCCTCTTTTCATGTTTCCACTTTGATTTTTGGTTGTTTTTCTTCCCTGTACAATTTTTCCAATACTTTTTAGGCAGCATGCAGAGCTGAAAGAAAGTATTGGATCCAGCATTTAGGACACCAAAATTTAGTCCTACCTCTCCCGTTGTGAATATGTGTGCCCTTAAGTAAGTCACTTTACTTCAGTGTTCAGATCTGTGAAGACTTTAATATCCTGTATCACTCCAGCAAACAAATTCTAGCACTGGTACCCTAGAATGGCATTTTAAATTACTACTGTGGCATTTTGGAAATCTGTTTAGTGTACATGAAGCACTTATTGGAATTCCTTAGAAGTTTCTGGAACTTATGCTGTGAATGACAAATTGGTAGGAGAGTCACAGACAGGCTTTGGTAGCCTGAGTCAGCCCGTAGATTCAGTGTGTTGATAGGTATTGTCTCATTTTTCTCTCACTGCTGAGATAAATAGCTGATACGCAAAGTTAAAGGGGAAAAGTTTTATTTAGCTCACAGTTTGTGGAGGTCTCAGCCCATAATTGGCTGACTCTAAGGCCAAGTGGCATGGTAGAGTGCAACCCTTTGTGGGGGCAGAAGACACCGAAAGCAACAAGAGAGGAGAAGGGAACAAGCCTCTTTCTGTCCCTCTTATTGTATGCAGGATACCCGTCCTAGGGCAGGTGTATTGGTAATGCCCTTAATTCCAACATTAGACCGGGAATCAATCATAAACTCTAGATTCAGCCATCTCCAAAAATCCTGCCCCCATTACCACATCCAGACACAAAGCATAACAGGTATGCAAAACAGTTATATTTTGTGAGCTGTTTTCCAGTATAAGATTTGTGAAGTCGCTTTGCAATTGAGCCATCAGTGATATACATCACATGCCCATTAATTCATGGTTTAGCTAGAATATTGTTCTATCAAAGACCCTTTTAAATTTAGATCTATCCCCAGTTCAGAACTTATAGTTTCACCATATGATGCAAAAACATCTTAGTATCACAGCATTTTTTTTGAAGGCCTTTTTTTAGTTTTGAGAAGGTTATTTTCATTCTAGCAATTGTCAAATATTTGGGGGTCTGCCAGATTCAGTTTTACTATGAGCAACACATAAGAGTAGCTCTTAAAACATTTTTGTGAAGTGGACAGTGTTATGGAAATATATATTATTACACATAATCACTGTCATTGGTGTTCCTACCATCAAGAAAACTATTGTCTTTTTTTTTTTGCGGCACCAGGGATTGAATTCATGACCTTGCGCTTGCCAGGCAGGTGCTTAGGCCACTGAGCTACATTTGTCATTTTAAAATGGCATTTTTGCTTTTGGTAAAAGTGAGGTAGTAAGTTGTGTGCCTTTTCCACCCTTATGTTCTCTTTCTCTAAATTGTTCCTATACCATCTATAGTGTGGTATGCTTGGCCCCTTTCCTGAATGTGGTTCCATATTTTTAATCTAAATTTAAACTTGATCTCCTGTAAAGATGTGGCCTCCTTATGGACCTCTCAAGGATGGTTGTTTTTTTCTTCTAAACATGTCTTACTGTTGGTCTAGGAAAAAAGGTAAATATCTTCTCTGATCTCATTCTTGTTTCTATATATTTTCTCTCTTTCTTTATATATTTGCATGCTCCCTACTCAGCCCAGGCTCTTGTAGGTTTTGTCCTTAAACTGTACCACTCTGTAACAACACAGCACTTGCTATGCACCATGCATTGTCCTGAGCACTTCATAGATTTCCACTTCTGTAACCTTCACAGCAATTCTATGAGGTCGATATTTTTATTGTGCTCATTATCTCTATCTGACACAAGGCTGCGGAGGTAGAGTGAGTTTAAGAAACTTGTCTAAAATAGTGTAAGAAGTAGACTAGGATTCAAATCCTGGCTGTGAGGTTCCACCATCTACATTGTGTCTATACTACCTTCACCTCTTCAGCTTCTGACTCTTTCTATTCACTCCCTGACTCTGATTTTTTTCAAAGCATTTTTTACCTTCTGAAATATTAATATTTGTTCATTTGTTTATTATGTAGCTCTCCTTACAAAATGTCAGCACCATAAAAAAGGGAGTGTGTTCTTTTGCTCATTGCTTACAAGTGCTGAGAATATACTAGACATTTAAAAAATACCTGGTAAATGAATGAACAAATCAATGAATGAATGCTAAACAAACGATGTACCCGGTTGGGTCAAACATGTGCAGGTTGTGTAGCAACTAGCTGTCAGCTAGAGCTTGCACACAACAGACCACCTTTCTGCTTTGCAGTCACACTGGCTCCCTACTAGGCCTGACAATAGGGAGCACTAGACCCTGCACTGCTGGAGGGGTGTGGGGGAGACTCATTCCTGCTTTTCTGGTGCCTATTTTATTGAGCATTTCCCCAGAAAGAATTCCTCAGCTCAGTCACAATGGAAGTTCCTTCCTTGCAGTTCCCTCCTCTATCTGTGGTTGATATCAACTTGCAGTGTTTGTAACAATTACGGAAGTATCCTATTATGACTGCTCAAACCCCAGCATCCCTCATCAGCATCAGCACCAGTGCTCCTTTGTGTCAGTTAGGTCTAAGGGTCTCTCCTCCAAGCACTGAAGTTTTCATCATTACAGTCTCCTCCCTTTGTTCTCCCAACTGTTGGGAGTGGTAGCTGCTGCTTGCAATGACTGACTCCATGATTCCATTAATAGTCCCATTTTTATCTTTTCAGTTTTCTAATGCATGGTTAATCATCTTTAATATTAGATTCTTTCTGTTTCAAAAACTGTTATATAACACACGAATCATAAGTCTTTACATACTATATATTCTTTTTCTAAAATG
>RJWT010046651.1:0-11421 GCA_004365215.1 Cuniculus paca | reverse complement strand
TCTTTTTGACTCCTTCCTGAGATGGTTTTGTGTTCTAATTGGTTATAACTTTAAGGCTTTCCTTTCTTAACTGGTTTGTCACTGGTAGCAAGTTCTCATTTTGACTTCCATGCATGTGTGTGGTAGCTGGCACCAGGTCTAAGCAAACTATGGTGGAAATGCATCCTGCCCTTAAAACAAGAAAAGAAAAAATACTAAGGTACAGCGTTCTAAGTGTGGTTAGCCTTGTTAACATTTGTAACCAAATTTGCTTTGGAGTGATAGGAAGAGCATCTGGTTGTTACTGCATTTTTTAGAAACATTTAATGAACAATTCATTAATCCCAAGTTATGACATTCCTTGAACACTCTCTGTGTGCTAGGTCCTGTGCTAAGCACTTTACACTATCTCTCTCAGCTCTCATGATAACCCTGTGAAGTAGCTACTTGTATTACTTCCCCTTACAGGTGAGGAGTCAGACTCAGAGAGGATAAGAACTTGCCTACTTTTCATACAGTAAGTAAGAGGTAGAGCAAGGCCATGGTAGAAAGTGTGGAAAATCATGCTGGCACTTAGGGACTTTATTTAGTCTGCTGGAAAGTACAGAGATTGTGCATAGAGTCCCTGAATGTTAACCTGCAACTGAACTTGAAAGTAAGATTTTGTCCTTGGTTTACATTAGGAAAAGGCTGAGGACCTGGAAGGTTGAAGGAGTTGGCGGGCTGTCTCCACAGCCCATGTTCTTAGCCTTGACCTTGTCAAGTTCTGTAAAATAGCACTGCAAGTTGAGATTAACTTCAAGAGCTATAGTCTCAGTCTTTGGGATGTTTGAAGAATGATAATTTGAAACTTTCCCCACGGTAGAGACAGGCTTGTCTTCATTGTCTGTTCATCATTAGTACCAGGGTTCAGCCCAGAGGAAATGGGACTGAGATGATAATCATAAAATAAATGTTGATGAAGTCCTGCTAAAAGATTTTATAACCTCATTGAGGATCTCATTTTTGAAATAGTGTGTGCGTGAAGAATTTCTCTTATTTGGTAATAAAAATACTGGACCATTTCCTTAGTCTTTTGTGGGAATTGTTTTGTGTACGTGTTGTAAAGAGGTTGTATTTCAACTTTACAAAGTGTTTCTCTTGAACTTAAAAATATTAATATACAATACAAATGAGTTATTTCTAAAACTTTATATTTTATTTTTTAGTTTCTTACTGATGGAATGCTGGTCAGGGAAATGATGGTTGATCCATTGTTAACAAAATATAGGTAAGTGTGTTGATAATTTTCCTGAGGTCTTCAAAGTAGATTGAGAAGCAGTTGTTACTGAGATTTACATCTCTGCTCAGCTGGCCCAAAACTTTTCTCTTGACCATGGCTGTTTCAACCCTTGATGTTTTTCTCAGAAGTTAGATAGCATGGCCTTTGCAGACAGCAAACAAAGGACACCTAAGTAGACAAATGTGAATGAATGAAAATCTCTGTCATTATTTAAGCAGCCTGTGGACTTGGCCGGTTTATCTTGCCTCTGTCCTATCCCAGGATAGATAGTGACTGGAGAGTCACACAGCATAGCAGAGAACTAACTGGGCAATGTTTTGCTGCATGCAGTGCACAAAGTCCAAATAATTATTTCTCACTTTCTCCCTCTGCGTGAGTCTTTGTCTTTCACATACAACATTAAGGTTGCCCCCCCGGTCTGTGGTATTCTAGAAGAGGATGTCCCATTTATTTCTCTGATACATGTGTGTGACCAACCTGATTCTGGCTGTTTCTATAGCTTAACAATCTTAAGATAGTTTGGCTTCGTTAGGATGTTGTGTTCTGTGGGGTTATGGATTATACTGCTGTCGAAAATCAACTATTAAACTCTATTAGAATCCAGTGTGGGTGGTGATGCTTTTTATTTTTTATTTATTTTTGTCTTTTTGAGGCAGGGTCTCACTATGTAGTTCAGCTGGCCTTGAACTCACTTTGTAGCCTAGGCTGGCCTCGCAGTGATCCTCCTACCTTAGCCTTCCAAGTGCTGGAACTACAGATGTGCACCACCACACCTGGCTTGATGCTCTTTAAAGATAGCACTAAATCACTTTTTTAAACCAACATATGTTGATGTCACCGTTTTTATTAGCCTAAGAATCGCCTCACCATTAAAGAAGAGCAACTAGCTTTCCTTTTGATTTGAGGTAATTGTATGAGAGCTGAGGGCCTTTGGTGGATTATGCGGGGTTGTTGTTTTAGTGCTCACAGGAGCATCCTTCTCATTCTTAGTGCCATCATGTTGGATGAAGCCCACGAGAGGACCTTGTACACTGACATTGCCATTGGCTTGCTAAAGAAGGTATGACTCCACTGCCAGAATTTTGTTTGGGTGTTGTGTTTTGTTTTGTTTTGTTTTGTTTTGTGACAGGGTCTCACTATGTAGCCCAGGCTGGCTTCAAACTCACGGTGATCCCACTGTTACTGCCTCCCTTGTGCTTGGATTATAGGTGTGCACTGCCATGCCTGGCCAGAGTTTTGTTTTTTTGTCTTTGTTTTGTTGTCTGATTAGGCAAGTAACTAGCAATTTGGACACTCCAATAAAATACTAAGGGAAAAAAATCATCATCATCTCACCCATCCAGAAATAAAGTCACTCTTAAAATATTGATGTCTTCTTTTCTGTGTGTATCTCTGTGTGTACAAGAATCGGTTTTGGCCCAATGGGTATTGGATTGTTTGTGCTAATTTGTATTTTGTGCATTTCGTTGACATTACATCAAGATCATTTCTCTGTGTCATTAAATATTCTTTGAAGACATTATTTTTATTGCTTGGAGATGCGTTTTTATTTTTATTTTTACTTATTTAAATTTTTGGAGATGGGGTCTCACTGTGTAGTTCAGGCTGGCCTGGATTCACTTTGTAGCCCCGGCTGGCCTCAAGCTCATGGCAATCTGCCCGCCTTAGCCTCCTGTGTGCTGGAATTACAAGTGCATGCCACCATGCCTGGCAGAAGGCATTTTTAATGGCTTCATAATCACTTGTCTCTACCACAAGGTATTCAGTTCTTGTCCTACTAGTAGGCATTTATATGAATTTTAGATTTTATATATTTCAAGTACTTTTGTAGTGCACATGCTTATAATTATGTTGCATTTTTCTTTCTTTTCTTCTTAAATTTTTCTTAAGGTTTCAAACATACCCCAGAATGGAAAGGTTATAATGAACTCTGCATGCCCATTATCTGGCTGCCACAGTTATAGTTTTGACTAATTTTGTTTCATCCTTACCTCTATACTCCCTTTCGCTATTCCTGGTCATTGTCTTTGGACAAATTCCCAGTGACAGGAGGCTAGAAAGAAGTGGTAGATGAGAGCGATTAAGATCACAGGTCCTGGATCACACTGCCTGGGTATAAATTTCTTTCTGCTGAGTTTACCTATCTCCAACCTAGGTTAAAGAGTGTCTCTATTGCTGTGCTGGTATACTTTGCTATGTGGCAGCCACTGTTCATTTGTCGCTATTTAGGTTTAATTAATTAAAATGGGTAGAATAAAAATCTAAAAATTCAGTTCCATAATCACACTGGCTTTTTTAAGGTCTTCGAAGCCGTGTATGGTGAGTGATTATTACAGAGTGGTTAAAGAACCTCTTCATCATTGAGGAGAGTTCTGTTGGACAGAGCTGCCCGGCGTTGTAATTTGTTACGAGGCTTAAATAGGATAATGTAAAACTCTTAGGATATCCTCACAACTAGACCATGAGGTGTGTTTGTGCAAATAAGAAGAAAACACCCACGCTGGGAGGATGTCCACAGCTAAGGCAGGGGTGTGGGCTGAGTTTCAGATGCTCCTGGCCTCCTCACCCAGGTATCTTAAGTGCAGTGCAATCTTAGTACAATTGTATGCAGGGGCTCTTGAGTTGTGCATTAATTTGGAATGTGTTAGGTGCTATTGCTTTATTGTTTTGTTACTTGCCCAAAGATAAGACATTTTGATACTTATGAGAAATTTTCTTCCTGGGGTATTGCCTTTTCAGGAATAGTATAGCACGAGAGCCTATTTCACGTCTTTGACAACACTGAGTATTGGCCTTGGAAAATAAATCCTTGGAATGTGATTGGTGAAGAATAAATTCTAATTGTTGTTATAGGTTTTGCTGAAATTAATTTGATGATTTTCCTTGACCGTTTCATTAACTCTTTCTTTAAAAAACTGTTAATGTCTATATTTCTGTTTTAGTGCTACCATTTATTTGCTTTTAATGTGCTTTTTTTCACCCTTGTACACAAGAGCACTTTATTTTGTCCTTGGTTTTGCTTTAATTCACTACTTTAAAAAATATTTCTGTCATATGTGTATGGATCACACTAAATTTTATAAGCAGATTATCTTTAGAAAACATTTTGATATTGTAATACTAAAATTTTTTTATTAGTACATGTTTGCAGTACATAATATTACATTCCTTGTGGTGAGTCTGGTGCATGTACATAATATATCTTAATTCTTTTTTCATCCCCTTCTGCTCCCCTTTTTCCTCTCTCCTCCCTTCATCTCTTGAGTGCCTTCCCATCTACAAAAGCTCTATCTCTCTACTTCCTATTATCTTTTATTTTGTTCTTTATTTATATTTTGGGGTTTTCATAAGAGAAATCATGCGATATTTAAGCCTGTGGGTCTGATTTATTTCACTTAACGTTATGGACTCAAAGTGCATCCATTTTCTACAAATGACTCACATTTATCCTTCTTTGTAGCAGAGAAGGACTCCATTGTGTATAAATATCACATTTTCTTTATCCATTCATCTATTAATGAATGATGAATATAAGACATTTAGGCTTCTTCCAAGATTTAACTATTATAAATTGTGGTGCTGTAAGCATAGGTATGCATGTATCATTGTAATATGATGTCTTTAACTCTTGAGAAGATACCTAGAAGAGGATTAGCTGGGTTGAATGGATGAGTTTTTGTATGCTTTTGACTATGTATATATACGTAGATTTGTACTATCCCAAATCCTTCATGTCGGAGAAAAATGGTTTTATTCTCAATTAATTAGAATTCAGATCTTAAATCCTGTTTAGATTTTGTGTAAAGTTTATGTTAGCTTTTTTTTTTTGAGATAGAATCTCATTATGTAGTCCGAGTTGGCCTTACATTTGTTGTATAGCTCAATCTGGCCTTGAAGTTGCCATTCTCTTGCCTCAGTTACCCAAGTGCTGTGATTACAGGCATGTGCCACTCCATCCAGCTGTGTTAGCTTTCATTTTAGAAAATGCCATACATTTGCAAAATTAGAGTAGTGTGGTGATCTCACTTCTTTTTTTTTTTTTTTTGCAGCATTGGGGGGTGATCTCACTTTTACCTGTAACTTTAACAGTTATTAATTTGTGATCATTCTTGTTTAACTTGATAAAACTTCCAGTGTATACACTGGATTATTTTGAAGTAAATTTCAGATATCAGATTATTTCATCTGTAAGCATTTATAATGTTATCATTGTGTCTTAATGCCTTCTTTTATAGATTCAGAAAAAACGGGGAGATCTTCGACTGATTGTGGCTTCAGCTACTCTGGATGCAGAGGTAAAAGCAAAAGCATTTTTCTTCCTTTTCTTCCCCTGTGAATGTAGGAATTATTGGACATATCTTTGAGAAGTGACCTGTAGTGAGAGCTCATCTTTGGCAGAATGGCTTGCCATCCTTCTGGGCCATCTGCTGTCCTAGATTCCACATGATCAGAGGATCCTCCTTTTCAGCTTGTGGGTGGAAATTAGCCCATAATTAAGCAAGTTCATGACTACCTACTCATCTTGTTTCTCTACATGCTACCTTTCTCCCTACATAGGCAGTTTCTTTTCATTGCTATCTTTTCATTACTTCTTTTCAGTGTGAGATTGTATTTCTTGAATTTATTTATGACAACAATGTAAAAATATTTAGGTGTTTTTGTGCAATTGAAGTTTCCTCTACATATAATTATTTCCTTATTAAAATTTATTGTGAAGTTTACATTATTTTTCTCTCTTGATGACTGATATTTTAGTTCAAACCCTAGATCAACTCAACAAACAATTTTGGTCACTTCCTATTTATATGTACTAAGCACCATACTAGCTCCAGGTGATTCATACACTCCTGGACTCCTGGAGGGGAGCAGACACCTAAAGAGATTTTACTCTTTAGTGCGTTTAAGGTGCTGAGGCAGCCAAGGAGGGAGCTGTAAACGCCAGCTTGCTGGGGGAGCAGTTTCCAGAAACTTTCACCAAGAGAGTGACATCCCAGCTGGGCTTTTTTGAAAGATGCACAACACTTTTCCAGATGGGCAAAGGTGGGAAGGGCTCCCTAAGTACGCTCAGAACAGAAACAGATCAGGGAGCTTACCTTGCCTGCCAGGCCTCCAGAGGTGATTCTATCCCTCACCCACGACTCTGACTTCATTTTTTGCGCTCTCCCCAGTGCTCGCTCCATTCCAGCCCTACTGGTTTCCTTACTGTTCCACAGAAAGAACCAAGCATATTTCTGTTTGGGAGGTGGAGTGGAGCTTCTTTCTAGACTGTTTCCCCCACAGGTCGTCTCATGGCTCTCCATCATTTCATTACAGTCTTGGCGACTTGTCTTCTAATCTAAAACTGCTCCTGGGCTGGGGATATAGCTCAGCTGCATAAGCACCTGCCTGGCAATGGCAAGGTCTGGAGTTGATTCCTGCTACCAAACAAACAAAACTGCCCCTGTTGCTCTCTATCCTTGTAGGCTAAATTTCTGTGTTTGTGTTTAGCATTTGCCACACTCTAACTTCATATGCATTATCCAGTTGTTTATTTGTCTCCTATCTCTAAAATGTGAGCTCCATGAAGTTTGGGATTTTGTCTTACTCATGTTTTTATCCATACTGTGTGTCTGGCACAAAGTACCTGCCTAGATTGAATACATTTTAATTAAACAGGAAAGCATGGGAGATTAAAACAGAGAGGTTGATGGAAGTTCTATGATGTAGGGCTAATGGCTAGGCAAAGGAGGATGGATTTAATTGTTCACCTGGTTGGGAGGCATGGGGGACAGTGACTTCATCATATTTGAGTTCCAGAAAGATCATTCTGTGTGTTGTATAGAAAACTCCATAAGAGATGTGAAGCCACTAGTCAGGAGCCTGTTTCTGCAATACAGATGAGTTGTAAAGAAGGTCTGGTCTCTGGCTTCTCCACTCTTGGTCTTTCGGCAGCTTCAGGAATGCGGACAACTTGGATAGATAAGGAGAAGCTTAGTGTGATTAAAGAGATCTCTACGTGTGTACCCAGGCTATTTTCTCAGAGTTTTTTACAGCCTTTTGTTTTAGGGCTGACTGTGAGAGGTTTTGGATTAGTGCTCCTGTTACCCTCTTTACTGGGTTCTCATCTTCTTCACAGTGTCTTTCTTCCCCTTCCGTGTGCTTGGCATGCTGCTCTGAGGCCTATCCTTGACTTCACCTCCAATTCCTTCCTCTGTGTCCAAGTTGCACAGACCATCTCTGTTTTACCTCTGATCTTCTTCACTTTCTTCTCTCTGCTTAAAAAATTCTACTTTATATTTAAAAATTGTTCCAAACAGGTTTGGTTGAAGTGAAGACTGTAATGTTCAAGTCTTGTCTTAGAATCATTGCTAATTAATATTTACGAATTGCTCACAGTTGCCTTTCATTGTCTTTTGGTGAGGCATAGAGATTTAAAACACAGCCTCTTTCAGTTTGATGCAAATGACATTCTGGGAGTGTCTTGTTTTTGTTTCCTTTTTTTTTTTAAACAAACATTCTGGGAAGGCAGAATGTAGGAGGTTTGTCTACCTCAGTAGGTGGTGCTGCAGGGCATACTGGGACTTCAGCAGCACTCAGCTGAGCTGGTGGGGAGCTAAGGCCATTCAGTCCTTCCTTCCTCAATGAGGATGGACAATTGAATGGGTGTGTGGGTCTATCTTGGGTCGAGGGTGTGGGGTGAATAGGTCTATGGTGGTGTGATATGTGAGTTCGTATGTCAGGATAAGAGAATAAGAGAGAGAATGTGATTGGTCTGCAGAAGGCAAGAGTGAGGAGCGCTGTGTGGGAGGGGAGAAGGGAAGGGTAGCATTTTCATCTGGAGGCCCAGGGCTGCACAGAATCCATCTGTGACCCTGGCTGCTGGGTCTGAAGATGTTAACTAACTCCAGACTTCCTGGAGGGACAGGGCTGCTGTTAGGCCACCTGCTCTGGTTTCATTCAGAGGCTGGGGTGGCTGCGCCTATAGATGAAGATATCAGTGGCTACAGTGGGGAAGTGGAGACAGTGGGGAAGTGAAGACCAGTAGAGGTATGATGGGGCTGATCAAATCATTGCCCAATGCAATGCATTGGTTTAGCTACTGTTACTATAAGCTAAATGAAGTGAGCAATTACAAGACCAGATGTAATTACAAAGTATTTCTTGACTATTGTTTCATATGGTATTGTTTTTCTTTTATTTGCCTCCATCCAGATGGCAGAGAATATGGTTAACAATTCCCACAGTCCTCTGTCACAGGTCCACCTACTTGGAGAGAAACTAATTTCTCTCCAGATTCTTGGAGAGGAAACCTGGGATCATTTGGAGTCAGTTTGCCACTTCGAGTCAGTATGTATGGACCAGAGGCAGTTGGCTGAGAGGGGCTGTGATGTATAGTCATGGCTGCTGGGAGCCCACTTGTGTGGGTCAGGGAGAAGCAGCTACCAGGGCAGGAAACCAGAGTGAGCTGGAAGACTGCCCAGCAGACGTCCACATCATTTACACTGTGTTACACAGACTGTCCTCTTTCTTTATGTCTTGTGTTTCTTACTGTGTCTATGTCTTGACTCTACCTCCTGTGAGCCCCACTCAGACTCTTCTTTTCCCAGTGTATGGACTCATTTCACTCCCATTTCCTTGATTCTGCAATAAGATTCTTTTTTTTTTTGGTACCAGGAATCAAACTCAGGACCTTGCCACGCTTGCTAGGCAGGTGCCATGCTGCTGAGCTATATCCCTGGCCCAAGATTCATGTACTGTTGATGCTATGTTTGCTTTTATTTTTATTTTATATTTCCAAATGAAGATAAAGGATGAAGATCTTAAATATAAGGATCTTACGCCTTCGCAGTATACATGGCATTGTCTTTCTTGAAAGAATAACTCCCTGTCTCTGCACTTCAGCACCACGTATTCCAGAGCAGCTGGGGTGTAGCCACCCGCTCCAACATCAGCAAAACATCACCTTCCTTCCCCTTCCGTGTGCTTGGTTGGTAACATGCAGCTCTGTCTATTTTCCTTTCCAGAAATCTTTCTGCTCTGCCCGCAGCTTGCGGGGTCCTGCATCTCCTCTCCCCTGCCTCCTTACGGCTTTATCCTAGGCTCCTTTTATAGCTGCTCTTCCTCTGCCCTGCCCACTGCTATGACTTCAAGTTAGCTGATGCTTTATGCTTGTGGCAGCCTTGACCGTACTTCTGTGTGCCAGCCTTTGCTGTCCAGCTACTGATTGGTCAGAGACCACCAGAACTCACACCTGTGACCCAGGTTCTCAGGCCCTTTTGCATGATCACAGTCATTCAGGCCCAAGACTTCCACCACCGCTCCAGAAAGTTTTCGTCCCTGATTAAGAAGCAGTTCTATTCTTCTCCCCTACACCAGCGTGTGTGCACATGCTTACTGATTGTCAGGCCCTGTCCTGGCAGCTGTGCCTCTGCAGTGCTTAACCTGAATCCATGCTCTCACCCTCTTGCCTGGACTGTTAGTAGTTCCCTTCTTAGTCCCTTAAGTAGTCCACTTGCCTCCAGTTTCTTATTCTGCTGCCTCCAAAGTGCCACCTGAGCTCAGGGTCCAGAACCATATCTGATAATACCAAGGCCATCATTACTGCCCCAGTCTTGTGCATCAAGTACAATGTGCACACAGCATGGCATTGGGCCCTGTTAGAGTGATACCTGCTGTCCCTTACTGAGACCTGTTATAGGCGAGACCTGTGCTATAGACTTTCAAACACACTTTGCTTAAACATTGCAGCCACCTTGCAGGTGGATAGAATTGTCCATTTTACAGGCAAGAGCTGATTTAAGAGGTGAGCAGCCTGCCTTAGACGGTGGCCTCTCACTTGTCAGGGCCCTTTTTACATTTTAATGTATATCCTGTGTCATTCCAGCTAGTAGTAATCCTATTCATCCTTTAGGACTCAGTCAAGGAATAAAGCCACCTCCCTGAAGCCTTCCCTGCAAACTGGTAGTTACTGACCATTTGTCCTCTCAGATTGTAACTTGCAGCTGTTTGTGATCAGATAGGCATTCTTCCTCAGGTAATTTCATGATCAGTTTTTGTATGTCTGTCTTCTCTGGACTGTTTATTTTGGGAGTGGGTGGGAGAGCTGTTTTCATCTGTACTTATGCTCTGCATTCTGCCTGTCTTTGGGGTTCAGGAATGCTGAAGTAACTTGAAGGAAATTGACCCAAAGGGAAAGTGAAGGGTGGTACCATGTGGCAACCTTTGTTGGCATGAGACACTCAGATATCTGTGCTTCCTCTTACCTGATACAGCCTTGGCTGAATGTGTAGATTGGCAACATATTGTTAAATCCAATGGACTCTTTTAGAAATTCCTCAAAACCTGTTCACTTTGTGTTTGCTGCCATTCACTAGTGCAGCTTCTGGGGTTTATGGTTGCTAGAAGCAAGGATGGGCATGCTTTGTATATAGAATATAGGGAAGTGAAAATAAAAAAAAAGTCTTGCAGTTACATAGTCAGGTCTTAGGGGAAGTGGAATGGCTGGGGAGTGGAAGGTCATTCAAAGTCAAAAAACGAGCACTCCACCAAACTGGGTGGGTGCCTGTATCCTTTCAGCATCTGGCACCAGTAGCTTCCTGTCTAGTGTTAAGTTACCTGCCAGTGTGATTACTTAGTCACTTATCTCTTCTTACTGGTGGTGTCTCTTGCAGTCATCAGCCAGAGCTTTCAGGCCTGACCTAGGTTGCCGGTCTAGTGCTCAAGTGTCACTGAGTGGGATATGACCATCCGTTTTGGGAGAAACTGCCACAGTCACTTCTCCCAACAGAGAGGGATATGATGGGCAACCTTCCTCATGTGGAACTTCTATGGGGCATGTGAAGATGGAGAAAGCACCATCTTTCAAACTTTGTGGGAAATTTAGTCAATGTGTATTGAGAACATACCTACTGTTCACAGAAGTAAAAGTTTCCTGTATAAATGGACAGTCTTGTTTGATCAGATCTATGCTGTCCACGTTAGAAGTACACATCGATCTGATTTAACCTGTATTGAACTTGAATCACACTATTGACCTAATTTTCAGTTGAATAAAATACAGAGATAAGAATAAAATAAGTAATGCAATACATATTACCTCAGATGCATCACTGAATGTAGTTTTGAAATCTAATCTTTATTATTTTTGTCAAATCTTTAGTGGTGTGTATCATTGAAATATG
>RJWT010046650.1:0-11431 GCA_004365215.1 Cuniculus paca | reverse complement strand
GCTTAGACCGCTGAGCTAGATCCCCAGCCCTGTTTTTGAGACAGGGTCTCACTATGCCATTCAGGCTGGCCTTGAGCTCACTTTGTAGCTCAGGCTGGTCTCGAACTCACAAGGATCCGCCTGTCTCAGCCTCCCCAGTGCTGGGATTAAAGGCGTGAGCCACCACACCCGGCTTTTTTCAGGTGTTTATTGGCTATTTGTACATCTGCTGAGATATGTCCATTTATTTCATATATGTCCATTTGTTTGTTTTTGATTGGGTCTTTTATTTTGTGGTTTCTAGTTTTTGAGTTCTTTATAAAATTCTAGATGTTAGTCCTGTGTTCAAGGAATAGCTGGTAAAAAGGTTTTCTCCATTCTATAGTTTGTCTTCTTCACTCTGTTGCTGGTTTCCTTTGCTGTGCAGAAACTTTTTAATTTGATGTGATCCCACTTGGTGATTCTCAATGCTATTTCTTATACAAATTGGAGTTCTATTCAGAAAGTCCTTGCCTATGCCTATATCAAGGGTTTTATGTATTTTATCTGCCAGTAGATTAGGTGTTTCTCTTCTAATATTCAGATCGCTGAGCCATTTTTATTTTAATTTAGTACACGGAGACTGCGTCTAGATTCAGTCTTCTGTATGTGGCTAGTTTCCCCAGCATCCTGTGTTAAAGAGGCTGTCTCCTCCAGCATATATCTTGCAAAGATCTGATAGTTCAATAGTTGGGGTTGTATCTGCATCCTTTATTCCTCTGTTCCATTGATCCTTATACCTATTTTTGTGTCAGCACTGTGCAAGGAATCTTATCACTGCAGCACATTAACTCCCTTCCTAGCATAAGAAAATGAAGAGAGCAGATTTTCTAAGTCAAAATCTAAACTGATAATTTTAGAAGCTGAATAGAGAAATGCTACATGTCAGTTAAATCTCTTCCACCTAGCTAATAATCAGTTTTCTGATGGGAAGTCCTTAAATACAAGCCATCCCTCAATTATGAATCTACCTAATTATTTTATCTTCTAGTCCTTTCTTTTCTTAAATATTATCCTAAATGAGCCTCAGAAACTTTTTCAGATCCTTTGCTAGAATCATGATGCATATAACCAAAATTGCTCTTGTAAATTATTCTTGGTGAATCCATATTGACTGCTGGTATTTGTAACTTTTTTCCTTGAACTAATAAATAATCTATTTCTAAATTCACCACAAACTGTTGCAAAGGATAAATATAATTTAAGCTTATGTTCCTAGAATTCATGCTCTTCCCTGTCCCCAGCCATATATACTTCATAAATATTGGAGCAGTATTTGTTTATTTTCATTCTTAATTCTTCTCATTCATCAAGACTAATGACATTAGGGTTGAATTCTTACCTGCAGTCAATGTGCTGGAGTGAAATCCAATTGTCATTTAAAGTCAGAGGGTACTTTTCCCCATGGCAGGAGCTCAAGTCTTTCTTAATATTGTCTGTTATTCCCAATGTGGATGTATCTTCACAGGTAGGTGGGTCAACTGCAGTGTTTTTATCCTGCTTCCTAAGAAGTCATTGAAAGGCAAAGAGATTAACTGAGCAGTAGGAGATTGATGAAGTTAGTGCTGAATTCAGTTTTAACCTCTGAATCCAGCACTTTTTAATCTACTGTTGATGTCTCCTTTTCATCAATTTCAGAAAAAAGCTCCCCTTGTAAGTGAATCCCTATGCTTTGTGTTTCAAAAAATAAAAGGTAGGGAACCTTATGTTTATCCCTTTTTGTTTTTATGACAGAATACTTGGACCCAAATTTATTATTTGATGCTTCAGCTCTGGTCCAGAAATCTGTTAGTTATGTTTTTTCTTGTTACATGTTTACTTTTAAATGGCCTCTTCACATGTGTTTAGTTTTCATGTTTTGGAAATAGTCCATAAGTAAATTTCAACTGTTTCATTTAGATTGTATTTTTCTTCAGTGAACCCCACTACAACAAATGAAATAATACTGCTTATGTCAGCACCTTGCTTCCTAGCATTTAAGAGAAATCCTATTCCCTACATACTTAGGTATGGTGGAATTGCTACCTTAATCCTGAAATAGCTAATTTGGAATCTATCACTGCCAATTCCTATCAGAAGAAAAGAAATTACCACTCCACTAATAAAAACAAATTTTACCTACAAAATCCAAAGACTATCCAGAGATAGGACAGACCAAATACAAAATCACTAAGGCACTTTACAGGTACTGGCAATGACTGAAAAATCTAACAAAAATATGTGGAAAGCATTTATGCTTTTAAAAATATATTTGGTTTTCATTAGTAAGCCTTTGTTATGCAAAGACTAGAGTTATTTGTATTTAGATTTCCTGTGGTTCCAAGATCTTCTTGAATCTGTTGCTTGATTTATTTCAATAGTTCTCAGCCATTATCTTTTCAAGTATTTCTGGTCTATGCTCTTTCTGCTCTCCTTAATCTTCTGAAAATCTCATAATATGCAGGTTAGCTCTTTCCCTGCATCTGCTGTGTCCATTAGCCATTCTTATTTTTCTTAATAGTCATTTTGGACATTTTCTTCTGACTTAGTTTCCAATTTTTTAATTGTCTCTTTACCTATGTCTGACATGCAACACATTTATTGCAATCTTAGTTTTAATTTCTTGTGGCATTACATCATACAATTTTCAATTTTATGTTTAAATTTGTGATCTTATCCTATATGCTTAAACATAGTAAACGTACATATTTTAAGGTCCATGACTAATAATTACACTATCTAGAGCCCCTTGGGTCTTTTTGTATTATCTGTTTGAGGGTTTTGTTCATACCATTTTATCACTTTGTGTACCTGGTTATTTTTTATTCTTGGCTGAATACCAGATTTCCTGAGTTATTCACAGAAATAATTTGTGATCAAGGATGATATTGTATTTCTTTCACCAAAAAAGTTTCACCAGATGGCTGGAGGCACTGGCAATTTGAGACAACCTCAATTCAATTTGAAGGTCTGAGATGTTTTAAAACAAAACTGAACAGTCTACTTTGAGTTTACCCTCATATTTTGAGTATAACTTGTATACCTGCACACTTGTATTTTTGTCCATATCCTGAAAACAATTATTCACTATCTTGTTAGCTGATATTTTCAAATTTTTTAAATTATCCACTAATAGAAATTAAAAAGAAAAACACTGATAAATATGTAAGTAAATAAAATTGTTCAGAATTTCTAATTGTCATTAGCAGAAAGTTGATTCAAATTACCTATTCTGGCCATGTGTGAGCCACTGGGGGAAGAACCAGTTGCCAGCCCCTTCCAGCACACAGGCAGAAAGACAAGAAGTGCCAACCTCCCCCCACCAACCCCTCCTCCCCCATAAGCCACCAGCTGATCTGGAGAAACACAGGCTGCAATGATAGCTATGGAGGTAAAATACAACTTAATGCTTGTAGTGTTAGTGTTTCACTGACTTTGCAGGCCTAAAGCCAATAGTCTGATCATCTGTTCAGGGGACCACAATACATAATGTAGCATCTATGGGGGATCTCCTTCTGAAGGTAGTAGCCATTGTTAATTTCCTATTATCTTGTTTTGAAGTCCTGTATCATTTTCATTGTTTTGTTGGGTTGGATTTTATTCTGTTTTGTCTTGTTTTATTTTATTATACCCAATAGCATGGGCAGTTATTTCAAAGATAATAAGATATATTACTGTGGCCATTTTGGATTTACTATTATCTTCTTTTGAAGTCTTTTATTGTGTTCATTGTTTTATTTTTATTGGTTCTATTCTGTTCTATTTTGTTTGATTTTTACTATGTCTGAAGGTATGGAAAGCTATTTTGAAGACAACAAGAGGCATTATGGTAACCATTGTTGATTTCCTATTATCTTGTTTTGAAGTCCCGTGTCAAACAGTTTTGTTTTGATTGGCTTTACTCTGTTTTATTTTGCTTGGTTTTATTCTCTTTAAAATAAAAATTACTAAATAAATTAATTAAAAACCAAATTACCTAGCCTGCTATTACTAGACATACAAGTCTGTAGGACTTTGTGCATTCATGGGTCACTTTAGCCACTTTTGTACACAAAAGTCAATAATTAGGCTCCTTGTTGAATTATGGCCTTCTCTTTGCTGATGCAACCCCAACAGTAGAATAGCATTATGAAGGTGTACTCATTTCAGCATAATAGCTTCATATGTGGCTTCAGGCTACCTTACTTCAAATAGGAGTCCCTAGCTTTCATTGCCCTTAGCTTTACTTGCTAATTTACTAGTGCCTTGAGGAAATACTATTAAAGGCAGGAGGGTGGCATGGAAAGAGCAGAGTAGAAAACATTTTAATCCACTTTCACCACGTTTACTGCATGTGTTTTGTACTTCCCCACATCACACACCAAACCATCTACATTCAAGTGGGTGGCATTCCGTTTTGTCTTTTACTCAGTTTTAGTGGTCCTCGGTATGTTTGCGTGTAAGTTAGGAATTATGATATCTACTTCACATATATTTGTGAGGATTAACTAAGAAAACGTATGCTAAAGCATTGGAGTTATAATCACACTTAAGAGAAACTTAATCACTATTCATTGAATGATTTCAATTTTAGACACAGTATTTTATGCAACAGATTTGTTTCTTAAAAATTTCAAATTATGCTTTAAATTCACCAAGGGAGCTAGGTTTTGAACAGGAAATTCATTGTTGGTGTGGGAAAAACATTCTTCTATAGAGTACTAAATCTATTTTATTTACTCTCTTGTAACCATCTTGATTAATTTCTGTAAAATTAATTTGATCAGAGTGAGTTATACTTACAATAAGGACACAGCTGCTTCCTCTATTTGGATGAGCTTGGAAGCCTTGTAGAGCTCCTGGCATTCTGCTGTGACTATAAACAGTGATATTGTTCCATGTGTCTATAACAGCCATGCCTCGACCTTGGCTGGCCCAGACAATCTAAGTTCAACCTGGACTGTTCACCACAAGAGCTTCACATGAGGCCATGAGGCTTACTAAGCACCAGGGGGGAAAAACCTTCCAACGAATGTTTCAGATATTAATTCAAACATGATTTTTTAATTCTGAAGGGTAAAATGTTTTGCTTTATAATTTTATTGCATTTCTGCAGATTTCATCATTTATTATGTTGACTGAAATGTTTTTTTGAAATTTTATCATTGTTTCAAGTAGCACTCTTTATGGGATCGTTTTGTCCTTTTGGAATTTAAATCTGAGTAATGACAATACAACAGCTTCCAGTTGTTTGTAAGTTGTCATTTTCTAAGTGTGTAAAAAAAAAAATGCCCTGACTTTATTTTGATAATGTGCCAGTAGAAGTATACATGATAACAAACAAATGTGGATTGAGTACCATAATTCAAGAAAACGGTATTGTGTTAGAAATTCTACATAACCTTTTCGGAGTTGGAGGTGGGGTGTGGACTTGAAACATTACACAAACTCATTACTAAGAAAGTTCTAATAATAATTAGCTTCTTAGCAACACAGGGATTTTTAGGGCAAGCATCTATTATAAATGTTAAAGTAAAGGATAAATTATCCTGAAAGCCTCTCATTTGAATGTGTCATTCACTTCATAAAGTGCTTTAGAAGACCAGGATTTTATAATATACACTTATGTATATTTGCTGTCATTTCACTTTAAGATTGGTTCCAATCTATTTATTTCTTCTTGTAACTATGGTAATTAGTTTCCAATAGATTTCAAAAGTAAATGTAGTTTATTGGTAGCAAAGGCGATAGTAATAGCACAGAACATAGTCAACTACCAAGGTCCAAATCCCTTCTGTGTTATTTGAGATGAAAAATACCCTTAAGACTCAGTTTTGGCTTCTGTAAAATGGGAAAAATAATAACTCCTACCTAATATGAATAAGAATTAAATGAGATCAACCATGTAAAGTAACTAACATAGGTCTGGCATATAACAAGTGCTCATTAAGTAGTAGCTACATGTAGTGTATCCTAAAATATACCTTAAAAACATAGTTTACATTAGCAATGAACAGTAACAGTACATAATACATAATACATATTCAACCATCATTCTTTAGCCATAGTGCTCAATATTTGTCTGAATCATCTAACATGTCCATTTTCTTATCTCTGCAACCTTAGCTCTACTAAGATAGGGAACAAGATAGGACATTCACAAATTGACTCAAAGAAAACAAGATGAGATAAAAGAGGATGTTCAACTCTATCATTAATGTAATTTTATATGTGAAATGGATAAAACTCAAAAGGTTAAATGAAACCAGTTATACCTATTTATGTGTTTTCAATTGGTCCTATAATTAAACACATCTCAGAAATACAAAAATATGTCCTTACTATGATTTTTAAAAAAATATACACAAAACCAGGAAAGGGGAGATATGGCAGAGTAGAGATCAGCAGCAAAATACAGCCTCTTTAGACTCAGAATCAATACACCTGTAAAATAACAACTTGGTGAAGAGAAAAAAGAAGTAGATGTCCTGGAATTGAGAGGAAGCTACCAGGAAAACTAGAAACTTCAGAGAAGTTGGAGAAACAGAGTACAACACAGAAAAAGAATGAAGTAGTCTGGATGCTCACCCCAGCTCCTGGGGAGGAGACCTGTCTTCACAGACACAAGGTAAGCCCTGAGGGTTGGCAGCTCCAGGGAGAAACAACAGACCTGGCTGATGGCACTAGTCCCAAGAGAAGCCCATGGCTATTGTAAACTGCAAAAATAGTATGGAATTTTACTCTGAAAGTGACTCCTTTCACATAGTATGCAAAAGTTGGAGAACAAATCAAGTGCAGTACCCATCATATTTGAGAGGGTTTAATCAATAGTGATTTGGGGAAGGAGTTAATTGTTAAAAACTGAGCCATGGAACAACTACAGAACAACTTCACTTCAGGGCTTCCAGTGTTACCCTACCACAGTGACTTAGCAGGAGATGACCACAAGAGAGTCCCAGAGAGGATATAGGGTAGAAATAGATCTCCTGAAAAGTTGAAGCTCAGGCCGGGAAGGATATGGAGGTCCTGCCTGGTAAGAAGTTAGGCCCAGCATGGGTGGCTTTTAGAGGTGTCTGGGTCTGAAGGTTCTGGCATTGAGTACAGCAGTCTGCTTCAGCCCCCACCCTGCTGCCTACATCCAGCACCAAGATCAGTGGTCTGATTGCTTTTCCCATCTACCAGTGTGAGTGAGGGTACACCTCAGCTTGGACAGCTGCCCCAGACTGGGGTGTACAGACAGAGAGGCCACTGCAAGGGCAGGAGGGGGCCACTTCAGAAACCCTCAGGCTATAAACTTAGGCAGACAGAACTATGCCTTGGAGTACACAGACAGGGAAACAGACAGTGACAGTTGCTGAAGTGACTTCAGCCTTAGGCAGATGCCACTGATCAACCATGCCCAGTGGAAGACAGGGAGGAATTTTTAAATTAATTTTTCTTTCTCTATTTCTTTTTATTTTGGGGGGTTTGTTTTAAGATAGAGTTTGGGTTTTTTCCTTTTTTCTTTCTTTTCATTCATTTTTTCCTTTTAGTTTTTCTTCTTTCTTTATTTTCTTCTTGTTTGTTCTTTTCTGTTAATCTAATTTACTAACTTCCTTTTACTCTTTAATAGGATTCTTTATCTCAATTTTCTCTGCTCTTTCTCATCTTCCATCACTTAATTTTTCAAATTTTACATTTTTCATTCTCCCACTACCCACCTCCTATATTTTTACAGGTAGAAATATTCAACTTTATTTGTCTTTAAATAGTCAATTCTATTATTATTGAATTCATTTCTAGTATTAGTGGAGGTGTACTTGTTGCATTTAGTAGATTTTACTATATGTCAATATTTGGTTTGTCTAAAAAAAGTTTGGTTTGTCTGTGTTTGTACTATAACTATAGATCTCTTTTCTATGGTTAAGGGTAGTATATTATTGCTTCTTTTGGTCTGTCAATGTCCAGTTTCTCATTCTATTGTTTAAAAATTACATTGTTGTTCATTTTGTTGTTGTTATCAGGGTACCTATTAATTGGTTTTCTATCTATGCCAATATCTGGATTACCTTTGTTCATTAATAAACTGCAGTTCATTCCCAGAGACTGGGTGCTGGGCCAATTACACTGTGTCCTACCTCCAAAATTAATGGAGGTGTTTAGATTCTTGGGATGGAGGCAAAGACCTATAGTTAGTCACACCCAGAGCATAGTACTGAGAAGCAGGCACTAAAGAGATTTCCATGCTAGTAACAAAGTCTTTTCACTATAACCAACCCACAAACTTCTGCATACATGCACACATACACACACGCACATAGAAATATGCAGGGGGAGGCAAAAAAATCCTCCCAAAAACTCCCTCAAAACTAATCCATGGGGCATCAAGGGGAAGGAAATCAAAAGCTATGCAGCTGAATTATTCAAAATGATAAAAGAGAAGATAAAAAAACAAACCAATATGGTGATTGGCTAGCTCAAATAGGGTATAACTAAACAATAATGGACTTTCTAAATTATCAACAAACTTACAATAGACACTAATAAACTAGTTGAACTAAACAAAATAATACAAAATATGAATGATCATTTTAGCAAAGAATTAGAGTCCATGAAAAGTTACCAAATAGAAATCCAAGAAATTAAAAATTCTTTTGAAAGTATTGGTGGCAGAAGTGACCAAACATAAAGACAGACTATTAGAAGGTAAGTTGATATCAGTGCCCAATTATTCAGATATATATTTAAAACAAGAGAACATGAAAATAGATCCAATGCCTTCTAGACAACATGAAGAAGATTAAGATTAACTGGAATTAGTAAAAAATCGGAACACAGGACAAATGGCATAAAAAACCTGTTCACAGAAATAATAATAGAAAATGTTCCAAATATGGGGAAAGAATTTAACATACAGATGAACAAGACATTTAGAACCCCAAATAGCCACAATCACAAAAGAGCTCCAGAGTATACCATATTCAAAATCCCAGAAGTCCTACACAAGGACAGAATCTTAAAAACTTTTAGAGAAAATCAACAAATCCGCTACAAAGGTAAACCCATTAGAATTATAGCAGATTCTCATCACAAGCCTAAAACCCAGAAGAACTTGGGGTGAATTGTTTAAAGTCATAAAGGAAACAACTTCCAATCTGGTCTGATATATCTGGCAAAACTATCTTTCAAAATTGATGGAAAAATAAGGTCTTCCTAAGAGAGTACCTTCAGAAATTCAGGACCACTAAACCAGCACTCCAAAAAATTCTCAAGGATATCCTAGAAAGAAACAGTGATGCTAACAAATGCCAAAAATCTAATAGAATGAATATATCAGGCAGGGTCAGCAGTTCAACAGAAGGCGGAAAGAAGAATCATCAAGAGGGAAATAATGCAATGACAGGAATAAGTTAATGCTTTTAAGTGATAAGTCTCAATATGAATGGTCTCAGTTCCTAATAAAAACACACAGATTGGCAGAATACATCAAGAATCAAAACCCAATGGTAGGGCTGGGGATCTAACTCAGTGGCCTAAGTGCCTGCCTGGCAAGCACGAGGTCGTGAGTTCAATCCCCGGTACCTCAAAAAAAAACAATGGTAAGATACATACAAGAAACATATTTAACCCAAAAAGAAATTCATAGACTGAAAAAGAATGGAAATCAATATTCCTGCAAATGAAAGCCGGAAACAAGTGGGAATAGCTATCCTATTTTCCGACAAAGTGGACTGCAAGCCAGAATTGATCAGAAGAGGCAAAGAAGGTTGCTATATATTGGTTGAGGGAACAGTTCAACAGGAAGATATAACAGTTATAAAACTATGCACTAAACACTAGCACAGCCAACTTCTTAAAATAAACACGACTGGGTATATAAGATCGCATAAACATCAATACAATTATAATGGGGGACCTCAATACCCCACTGTCATAAATAGAGTAAGTACATAAAACACCAAATATCACCTTTGAATAAATGAACTTATTGATATCTACAGAGTGTACCACTTGACAACAGAGTACACATTCTGCTCAGCAGCACATGAGACTTTCTCCAAAATGGACCATATATTAACCCATAAAGCATGCTTAAGTAAATGCAAAAGAATCAAAATTATTCCATGCCTATTATCAAGTCATAGCATGATGAAACTAGAAATCAATGGTAAAAAGAAACCACAGAAATTGTGCAAATGCATGAAAATTAAACAATATACTCTTGAATAATCAAGGGGTCACAGAAGAAATCAAGGAAAGAATTAGTTCCTAGAATCAAACAACAATGCCAGTACAACATATCAGAATTTATGGAACATGATGAAAGTAATCCTAAGAGGGAAGTTTATAGCTGTGAATATTGGGGAAACAAAGACAGAGTGAGCCCAAATAAATAACCTAAAGATGCACCTCAAAGTTTTAGAAAAACAAGAAAAATCCTAATCCAAACCTAGTACAAGGAAGAAAATTATAAAGATCAGAACAGAGATTAATGCAATTGAGACTAAAAATCAATACAAAGAATCAATCGACCAAAAAGTGGGTTTTTTTGGAAAATAATTAAAATAGACAAACCCTTAGCCAATCTTATCACAAACAAAACAAAGAAAAAAACCAGAAAGACCCAAATGTTAATTAGAAATGAGAAAAGCAAGATTGCAAGACTCAGCCAAAATCCAAAAGATTATCAGTAACAACTTGGAAAAAACCTTTACTCCAATAAATTGGAGAATTGAATTCAGAAGAAATGCATAGATTCCTGGATACCTATCAATTACCTAACTGAACCAGGAAGATACAAAAATCCTGAAGAATCCAATAATAAGAAATGAAATAGAGCCAGACTGGGCTACATAGTGAGTCTAGGCCAGCCTGAACAACATGGCAAGACCCTGTCTCAAAAAAAAAAAAAAAAAAAGCAATAAATAAATAAACTACCAACTATGTACAGCTCAGGACCCAATGGATTCACCACTGAATTCTACAAGAATTTCAGAGAAGATTTAACACCAAAACTCTGCAAACTCTTTAATGAAACTGACAGGGAAGGAGTTCTATAATCATTTCTCAATGCTAGCATTACCATGATTCCATAACCAGACAAGGACCTAACCAATAATGAGAACTACAGGCCAATCTCCTTAATGAACACTGATGCAAAAATCCTAAAAAATACTGACAAACATAATGCAATAAATCATCAAATAGATCATACCTTATGACCAAAGTAGGCATCATCCCAAGGATGCAAGGATGGTTCAACCTATGCACATCAATAAATATGATACAGCACATAAACAGAAGCAAAAACAAAAAGCACATGATAATCTCAATAGATGCAGAAAAAGTGTTTGACAAAGTCCAACATCCATTTACGACAAAAAAAAAAAAACTGAAGAAAATAGGTATAGGATAATCTTATCTCAATCTGATAAAAACTATTATGACAAACCAATGGCTAACATCATACTAAATG
>RJWT010046649.1:0-11429 GCA_004365215.1 Cuniculus paca | reverse complement strand
GCCTAGCCACACTCCCTTCTCACTAACTAGCCAATGCTGCCGCCTTATGCAAAGTCGGAACTACGGAGAGGATCTGCTTTAGAGAGGGAGGTCGACGCTAACCGGCCTGCAGTGGGCAGTGTTCCCTTTAGGTCCGCGGCGCGGGAAGTCCCAGTCTCGAAACGTTTCCACCTTCGCTCGGGGAAAGCACGTCGTCAACAATAAATCACGAATACAATGCTAACCTCAGAGGCCTTCCTGGCTGTGCCCGGCCACTCCCTCCCGTTTCCGCAGCGCGCCTCTGGGCCACGAGGGGCGGCCGGCGGGCGGCGGGCGGCGGCGGCAGGAGGCCGCAGGGAAGCACTCGCCCCCGACCTGGGGAGGGGCCTCGGCGGGGGAGCCGGGGGCGGGTCCCTTCCCCGCTCGCGGAGAAGCTCTAAAAATGGCGGGCGGCAATTCAGCGCGCCAGACGCGCAGGCGCCACTGTGGCCATCCTTCCGCCCGCCTCGGGCAGCCCACGAACCTTCTTCTAAGGCGCCCTCAACGAGAGGCATCTGCCGCGCGCGATTGGCTGAGCTGGGCAGGCTCTCCCTGCGGAGGCGGAGCCGCCACGCAGCGGCCACGTTTCCCGCTCCGCTGGTGCGCGTGCGCGCAATCCCCTCAGGAAAGCGGTTGCGCGCGCGCCCGCCAAGACACCCAGCTCGCGCCTCAGCTCCCTCCCCTTTCCGGGTAGGCCCGTCCCGTCAGCAAGGCAGTGAACACCGCGGCCAGCAGAGGGCGGTCCGGACCCAAGTCTGCAGCGGCGCCATTGGCGTGTGGAAAATGCCACCAGATGGCGGGTTAGGATTGCAGCTCCGTTGAAGGCGCGGCCCCCGCTCCCGAACCCCCGGCGACCACCTCGTAAACCCCCCCCCACATCGGGAATAACACACCGGAGACTTTTGGGGGGAAACTAGGTCGACGGCCGGCAGCGCCCGGATGGGCAGCTGAGGTGAGTGCGGGCCGCGGCGACGGCGGCGGGGGGCGGGAAAGAGGGGGAATGCGGCGGCAGCGGCGCGGGGGCTGGAAGCGGCGATCCAAGATGGAGGCCGTGCGAGAGCTGGAGAGCGCGAGCGGGGAGCGGGCGGGCCGGGCGCGGACCCCGCGCGGGGGAGGGAGGCCGCACGGGCCTGTGCGGGGCGCGGCGGTCGCGGGCTGTCCGAGCGCCCGGGGAGGCGGCTGTGGGCGCGGCGGGCACCCCGGAGCCCTCGTCTCTCCCACCCCTCCCGCGAGCCCCAAAAATTGTGCCCCCGCCCGCCCAGGCGCTACGGCGACAGGCGCGGAAGCCTTTGTGGCGCGCTCGGGCCCGCCGCCAAGCCCGCCCTCCGCCCCCCCGCCCGGGCTCTCGGGACTCGCCCGCGCCCGGCGGGCCGGGCCGAGGCGGGCTGGCGCGAATGTCTTCCGCTGCCCGCCCGCCGACCTGCGTTTCTGCGGTGCTTTAGCGGCGGCGGCGTCACATGACAACGAGCTCGCTACAGCGGAGGGGCCTGGGGGTCGCTCGGCGTGGCGGCCGGCCGAGGCCTCTTGTTGGTGGGGTGGGGCAGGGAGCTGGCGACCGGGGGAGACGAAGCAGCGAGCCCGGGCTTTCCCGCTATCTGCCTTCCCCGCGGGGGCCTCCTTGGGAAACGTGTCCAGGCCGGAGCGCTGCCCCGCTAGTTTGCCAATCCCCGGGGAGATGAGGTCAATAAAAGTTGTTTTCCCTCCTTTCTCGGGGTGGGGGCAGGGTGAAGAACTGTGGGAAGGGGAGTGCCTAGAGTTGGACCTGCGCCCCTTTTGGAGGGCCCGAACTGGGTGCTGCTTGCGTGCTATAGGGACCAAGGAATTTTCAGGTTTTAAGATTGTCATGTCACCCCTTCTGCCCACATTTGAAATGTTATCGATTCTCTTCACATTGCCGGCAGTCGTGCCCTAGGCGTATAAGTCATGGGATGGTTTTGGAAGCTTACAGACTCAAAACAATGCTGCTTGTGATAGCAAATTGTCTGTTGTTAAAAGTTGCTGTTAAGATGATATAGTTCTTTCTCGCACTTGTGACTAGAAATGACTGTATTTTGCATCTTAGCACAAAACAATTTGAGAAAGTCTAAATTGGCATAAACAAAGTTGTGTGATTTGTAACTTATGTGGGATTTGAATGTGAATCTCTAACTTAATTTTCCGTGTATTTTAAGAAAATTGCAAACTGACGAAGCACTTACGGAAATGTACGAACAACACAAAAACGACTCGTTTATTGTATGATATTGTACCATGTTCTCATATTTATAATTATGAATTCAGAGCTAAAAAATTTGACTTGAAAATACTGAAAGAACCAGCAGTGTTATTTCGTTGGTTTTACTTTTTGGGGCTGTGACACAAAATGTTACCCAAATAAAGTTTTAGAAAACCTACAGGTGTTTTCCTAAATTATTTTTTGCATTCGAAAAATGTACTTTTGGTAAACTTTATTTAGACAAGTGATCTTTCAGTGGTAATTTTTACAGACAAATTTTGATTAGAAACATTTCTGTATTTCTATTAGTTCTGTATTTCTGTTAGTTCAGATATTCTGATGAGGCTAGAGGATATTTAAAAAGAGGCAAAATATGGAAAATTGTTACCAGGATTTTCTCCTTTGAAGAAAGTAATGCAATTATTATTGATTTGAAAATTCCGTTTCAGAGCCTGGGGACTTGTGGTGTAGGGGAGGGGGATTTTTGGACTGAAGTTGCTTGAAAGACTCCCAGGTTTGTTATATTTAGGGTGGAATTTTACTCCCTTGAGTCTGACTGTCCTCATCTCTTTTTCTTTTCTTTTCTTTTCTTTTTTTTTTAGCGGCACTGGGGATTGAACTCACGACCTTGCGCTTGCCAGGCAGGCGCTTAGGCCGCTGAGCTAGATAGATCCCGGGCCCTTGTCCTCATCTCTTAATGGAGTAATATGGTGACAGTTTGACAAGATGCGTTCGAAAAAAACTTAAACTGTTAGAATTTAAAACATGCACAAACTTGTACAGTTGGAATCACTTTTCCTTACTCCTAGACTTGTATATCTTCATAATGCTAAAGGTAATCTGGGGAAAGATACATGCAATTCTCCTTTTGTTACTTATTTCAGTTTCTGTAGGTCACAAATTTGGTTATGGTAGTCTCTCTTCAGCATCTCTAATACCTTAAAATCAAGGTATTAGATGTGGCTGCACTTTTTTCCCCTAATGTTTTTGAAACAGGGTCTCACTGTGTAGTTCAGGCAGGCCTCAAACTCACTACAATCCTCCTGCCTCAACCACCTGAGTGCTGGGATTTCAGGGGTGCACTATGACATCTGACAATTAAATGAAGTGGCCGTGCTTATGGGAGGCTCGGGGTCCTTAAGCTTGATCACTGCTTACTGACAATTAATATCCTTTCAGTGATGTGACAGATGTTCCCATCTTGGAGCTGTTGACTATAGAGACTGCTCTGTTTCTTGTACAGTATAGTCCAATAGGCAGCAGTTCAGAACACAGGCTGTTTGTATTTATCGAGACAAATAGAAACAAATCTCTGATCTTTAGATGCCTCTGTGTGACCCAGTATTTTTTTTTAATTTTTAAAGAGAATAGAACAAAACAAAACAGAACAACAACAACAACAAACAAACAAAAAAAACAAGAAAACAGAATAGAGTCAAACACAATACAGCATTTCAAAACAGCACAGAAAGCTACACAGGTCTTCAAAACATAACAGGAGATTAACTATGGTTACCCCAGTGTCTCTTGCTTTCCTCAAAATGGTTGTTTATACATTTACAGACAATAAACTCAAACAAAACAAAGCAATACATAACCAGATAAAACAAAAGAGCGCTACAGGTGATCACATTGGCCAACAAGAAACCAGCGATGGCTACCGTAGTGTCCCATTTTTCAAAAGAGCTGCTCCTATTTTCTCACATATTGCAATCAAATTGTAGGAAAGGGACTTAAACCAATCAAATCAAAGAATAAAAGCACTGTTGGACTTCAGAACCTTTTTTCCATATTAGGAATTTTCTGTCTTACTGAGTTTTTCAGTTTCTTACACTAGGGAGACAATGCTGTGTTTACACATGTGGGTTTGGTTTATTTCACTTATGAGTATGGTCTCAAGTTGCATCCATTTACCTATAAAAGCCTCAAGGTGATTATTTTTTATAGCTGAATAGTACTCCATTGTATAAAAGTACCACATCTTCTTTATCCAATCCTCAATTGATGGGCATTTGGGTGGTTTCCAAGATTTGGCTATTACAAATTGTGCTGCTATAAACATGGGTGCACATATATCACTGTGGTAAGATGATTTCACTTCTTCTGGGAATATGCCCAGCAGTGGAATAGCTGGGTCAAATGGGACTTCCAGTCCTAGCTTTTTGAGAAACCTCCCGACCGACCTCCACAGTGGTTGCACCAGTCTGCACTCCCACCAACAGTGGAGAAGGGTTCCTTTTTCCCCACAGCCTCTCCAGCATTTATTTTTGGTGGTTTTCTTGATCTTGGCCATTCTTTCTGGAGTGAGATGGAATCTCAGAGCTGTTTTAATTTGCATTTCTCTAATGATACTGAACATTTTTTCATGTATTTATTTGCCATTCGTATTTGTTCAGCTGAGAAGTGTGTTTTCATCTCAGATGCCCATTTTTGGATTGGGGTGTGACCCAGTTTTTAAAGTTAATCTGATTAGGCCGGGGATACAGCTCAGCAGCACAGTGTCCCTGCCTGGCAAGCACAAGGTCCTAAGTTCAATTCCTGGTACCAATAAAAAAAAAAAAGTTAGGGCTGGGGATCTAGCTCAGTGGCCTAAGCGCCTGCCTGGCGAGCTCAAGGTCGTGATTTCGATCCCCGGTGCCGCAAAAAAAAAAAAAAAAAAAGTTAACCCAATTAGATCAGACCTACCAGATCTTTTTGGCAGATGCAACTGATTATTGATCTTAATTACATATGCAAAAATTTAACTGTATAACATGATCACAGAAAAGCTATTTCATTATCTATAGATGTCCCCCACACTTACAGAAAGATTATACCAGTGTGTGGATCATTAGAGGATCTTAAGAATTTCGCCTGCTGTGGGGAAAGATTTACATTCACTTTGCCTATTAAAAATCTGGTCTGTAAAAGAGTGTACACAGCCAGAAATATGGCCCCACTTGATCTTAATTTCTTTAGTCATACTTACTTTGTCTTTTCTTCATTTTTTCCTTATATTTCCTGGCACCTCAGTTTACCCTCTCTGTAAAAGGATTTTATTACCTTGAGAGAATAAAAAGAAAGCTAATTTAAGAAGGAAGACAGTTAAAAACCTGGGCATGGTGGTGCACTCCTGTAATCCCAGCACTCACGTTTCGCGATTGAGATCAGCCTGGGCTACAAAGTGAGCTCAAGGCTAGCTTGAACTGCATAGAGAGACCCTGTCTCAAAAAACTACAAAAAAAAAAAGTGAAAAAAAGATTATGTAATTTTTGCTGTTCCTTGATTCCTGTTGTTTTACCCGTATTATGCATGAGATTGAATCAGAAAAGTTACGGAATTTAAGTGCCTTTGATTACACTCCTGTTAAGAGACAGGTAGGTTCCCAGAATCATTGATTGTGTCAGGCAGTCGCTTTGGTATGATTGGTCCAGCAGCTTGTGAGGAGAGAGTTCCTTATGAATAGTTATCTGAAAGTATCAAAGTAGCAATATTTTTGGTGGAATAAAGGAAGTAGCAGAAGTTTGGTCATGGTAAGTGGTTAAACATTCCAGAAAGCAGTATATTTTCCAGAAGAGACACTTGGGACAGTTTTGTTTATTTTATTTAGGTAAGCAACTGGAAGTTGAGAAAAGTATAAAAACGTGTTAACATTTGTGCCCACATCCACATAAAACCAACCCTGTAAATAAGTAGATGTTAAGTCTTAACATTAATTTTCATCCAACATTTAATTTTAAAAATTTTCAAATCAAACGTTTAAAAAACTGTTGAATAGACACATATACCTTCTCCTCAATTCACATATTGTTATCAAAATACCAGGTTTGTTTTATGTATACACACACATTCAACCACCTTATTTACACTACACCATGTGAAATTAAATGCAGGCATCATGACACTTTACCTGTAAGCATAAGGATACTGTTCTAAATAAGTGTTACTAAGACATCTGGAAAAAATAGAACCATTAATATCACCTGTTATAAAGGCAATGTTTACAAAACTGTCATTAAAATTATTTTGTGATGTTTTAAATTAGGACAGTTTTAGAGAAGAATTTCAAACAGACTGTAAGGAGTAAAATTTTTAGGGAGATGAGTTGAGTGTGTTCCTCTGAGACCCTATATTCCATACCAGCACTACCACGGAAAAGTGTATGCGGGGGTTAGATACTGCTTGATTTTAATATAGAGATGACATAGTGTAAGGGCTTGGTAAATCTTGTTAGTTGAAAAAACAGCTGTTTAGAACTCAGATGATTCTTCTGTGGTACCCTTGGGAAAAGAAGCAAGTAGCAGAGACCTTAAAAAGATGGTTTTAGGGGCTGGGGATTTAGCTCAGCAGCCTAAGCGCCTGCCTGGCAAGTGTGAGGTTGTGAGTTCGATTTCCGGTGCCACACACACACAAAAAAGATGGTTTTATGTAAGCTACAGATTGAGATAACTTTTGAGTTAGGAATTAGGGTTGTATCTGAAGAGAAGGAAGAGTCAGTTTTCTATCACTTTGGTAGTTAAGAGGACAGAATCTTAGCTTCCTTCGTTGAGAAATGTATGATTCTTTTAAGATGTTCTTAATTATGTCATATTTAGATCAGATTTATGTATTTGTTTTTGAGACAAGGTCTCACTGTGTAGCCCAGGCTGGCGTTGAACTCATGGCAATCCTCCTGCCTCAGCCTCCCCAGTGCTGAAATGACAGGTGTGTGCCACCATGCTGGCAATCAGTTGGTTTTATAGAACCTTATCTTCATATAGCATACCCCTTATTGCTTCCCTTGGGGGTTTCTCCTTTTGTGAATCTATTTTTGCCAGTCAGTATTTGAAGGACCTCACAGGTTCTGCCCTCTTTATATAATAGTTTCTTTTAATGCTGTGAGCATGTGTGATGCACCAATGAGTTGCCCAAATGGTTTCTGTGGAGTTTTATTATGACTATACATCCACAGCAAGGTCTTTCATCTTAGAAGCTTAACAGTTACAAAAATTTTGCATTGTAAACATGTATACTGCAAAGACGTATAAATGAGAATAAAAATTTTATGGAATAATATGTAATATTTATGCAGGGCACTGATAATTTTCTTATCTATATCATGATTCATACCTACTCATTTGGAAGTATTTACTTACATCCAGAGAAGTGCAAAATAGAACCATAGAAGGAACCGTTTCACTTCTTAACAGATGGCCAGACATTAAAGTCTGTTAATATCAAGTGTTGACAAGAATGTGGTAGGAGTATAAATTGATAAGTCATTTTGTGAAAGTTTTTTCTTATTTAGTACAATTGAAGATACATGTACTTTAAATCTATCAGTTATTCTTACTTTATATTTGTGATGAAGGAAGTTCTTGTTTTGTATAACAGGATATGCAAAGAAAATGTTCATGATAGTCTCATTTGCAGTAGCAAAAGTTTAGAAATAAAGTGTCCTTCAGCGATACAATGGATTCATGGTGCTTTTAATTTTTAATTTTTAAATTTTAATTTTTTTTAGGACAGGGTCTTGAACTCACTACGTAACCCAAGCATGCTTCAAACTCTTGGTGATCCTTCTGCCTCAGCCTCAGTAGATGTTAAGTGCAGGGATTACTAGGGCGATTAAAATTTTCTGTTTTCTCTACGTGAGTTTCGTGTCAGATTGTATTTTTAAAGAACTTTGTTGGGATAAGTTGTTTCATGTTACCGTTTTGATGCCTGTAGGATCTGTGGTAGTATCTCTACTTTTTGATATCATTAATGTGTCCATTTAATCTTGATCAGTTTAGTAGGTTAGCTTTGTTATCAAATCAACATTGTTAATTTTGTCTGCTGTGGGTTTTTTTGGGGGGGGGATCTGCTGTGTTTTCTGTTTCATTAATTTCTGCTCTTTATGATTTTTTCTTTCTCCATTCCCTTGGTGAAACCTTAGCTCTCAGATTTTGGACACATCTTATTTCTGATAAAATATTTAAATCTAGATTTTCCTTTAAGCACTGCAGTATCCCCACAAGTTTTAATATTTTAATATATTTTTATTGTTCAGTTTGAAATAATTTGCTTTGTGATTTCTTTATGTGTGACTGAAAAGTGTTACAGCTGGGTGTGATGGCACATGGGTGTACTTCCAGTGTTAAGGGTAGCTTCTTCTAAATTGACTCGCTAATTAAATGTTACCACGTTTTGGGTTGCTTACTCTCCTGGAGTGGATCCGATGTTCTTTTCATCTTGAAGAATTGAACAAAACGAGCAAAAAGCAGTAATAAAGTTTATTTGAAAAAGTGAAAGTGAAGAACAAGGGAGAAACTGGCTTTTGTAGTGTGAGCTTGACACAAGTAAAAGAGAAAAAAGTAAGATAAGAGTGTACTCTAGAGGAAGCAGGGTAAGCTGTTATGAGGAAAAACCACCCTAACAAGTGCTTCTTTGTGTGGGTTCCCTTTTATGCTGTCCAAATCTTGAAGAAACCTGGGAGAATGCCTCAGATTGTCAGGTCTAGCCCATCCTATTGACAACCTGCTTGCTAGTGCCCTGCTAGTTCTAGTGACCATGTGCAGGGCTTTGGGAACTGTTCTGGACGTACTGGGATCTTTTAATAGGTCAGCCTGTTTCTTCAACAGCTTTGCCACACTTTAATCTCCTGTTACCAGTACTCAAGGAGGCTAAGGCAGGAAAAATCGCAACTTCCAGCCTAGCCTGGGCAATTTAGTCACTTAGGGAGAACTTGTTTCAAAATAAAAATTTACAAAAGGGCTGGGACCTAGTTCTGCATGAAGACTCTTAGGTTCAATCCCCTGTACTGGGGGTAAAGTACTGTTTAAATTTTTAAGCTGAAAAATATTGTTTAAATTTTGGGGTTATTTTGAGTACTTTATTGTCTGATTTCTAACTCAATTTCACTTTTGAGTTCGGAGAATATATTCTATGATTATAATATATTTTGTTCTCTCTATGATTTTGAATTTATTGCCTTGTTTTATGAGCCAGCATATCGCCTATCTTGGGTAACGTATCTTTCACACTTGAGTATGTATTCTGCAATTGGGTTCAGTATTTTATAAATTTATCATTTAGATTATTGCACTTGGATTGCATTTTAGAAAATCACCTGTATTTTTACTGATTCTTTTTTGGGAGAGAAGAGTCTTGTTTTATCATTTGCTGAGAAGAATATATCACTGAGTTATTATGGAGTTGTTTATTACTCCCTTAGTTTTGTCTGTTTTTGCCTTGTGTGTTTTGAAGCTGTTAACCAGATACACATAATTTATGATTGTTATATCATTTTGATGAATTGATCTTTTTATCTTTATGAAATGTCCTTCTATCTCTGGTAGTAATCTTTGCCTTGAAATACTTATACTTTATCTGATATTAAACTTACATTGTATTTAAAGTGTTTTGATGGTAGTATATGATTGCGCCATTTTTATTTGCCCATTCTGACAAAATGAAAGTGGAATACTTCTTTCAATTATAATAAATGTTGACTGTGTGGTAATGCTGGTCAAGAACTGTGAAATGTTTGAGATTTTATTCTGCTTGCAGGTCAACAGGTTAACCTGCTATAGTTTAGTGGCTGCTGGTAGAATTCCACAATTAGACATGAAGAATAATGCAGTATAGTAGCAATCATAGAGTCAGTATTTATTTGTATCTTATCTCTGACCTGTTTGCAAATGGCAGTGAGAAGAGGTCCAGATGATACTCGCACAGACTATGGTTTGTATTGTAAAAGAGGAACCCCAAATTTAGGAGAACTTAGATCTTTTCTGGTATATACTTAAGTGCATATACCTTTTGCTGTGAGGGAAAACTCATTTGCCAGGACTGTTGACTTGGAAGTGAAGAAAACTCCATACTTGAGAATTGACCTCCAAAATTGACAAATGAATTTTCTAAATTTCTTTTATGTCATTGATTCTTAATTTTTCCGCATTATTTTCTGCATGATCCCAATCTAGCTTTCAGTTTTGTCTAGGGCAGCGGTGGTAAACCTATAGCATGTGTGCTGCAGTGAGCTGTAAAAGGTTTGAAAGCTCTAAAAGGTTTGTTATCACCTGCCTAGCAACTGTCATTTTTTTTTTTTTTAAGAGTTGAGATTTTGCTAAATTGCTCAGGCTGGCCTCTAATTTGAAATCTTCTTAGTCCTGCCTCAGCCTCCTGAGTAGGTGGGATTGTAGGCACATGCCACCACACCACTGCACTCTCCTGTTGTACTGTCATAAAATTGAATTGCATACTTGTATCCTTTCTTCCTTCATATCTTTGCTGTGGTTATATGTGTGTAAGAAAAAACATGTAGTATATGGCATTGAACATGTAGTATATGGCAATAAACATTTTACAATAAGGTAGTCATTGTTATGCTGGTATTATCCCTGGTTTAGTAACCTTAAGATGAAATTTCTCGAGTGTTTAGGGAAGGAAACATTGTGAAGCTTTTGTAATACTCAACTTCTTGACCTTAGTGGTAATTATTTGGGATATTTGCTTTAAAATTCTTTAAACTCTTGTCCAGCTTTTATGTATTTTTACTATATACTAGATATAACTCACAAAGAAATGAAAAAGAAAGCAGTATCTGTGAAAAATCTTTCTTGATAACTTCAACATTTATTAACCTCTGTGTATATCATTTGTAGTCTTTATTGTTGGCAAGAAGTTTAGTGGGGTGAAGTTCATAAGGCACAGCAGTATACTATATGTAGTGTTTTAGAGTAGGTGTCCTAAGGCCACACAGCTAGTAAGTGATAGAGCTAATATTTGAACCCATGTATGGTTTTGGAATCCATACTCTTAATAAATCTTTTGAAAGGCCATTTTTCTTTCACCCTTATTTCTGCATGTTGAAATCCTTTGCATTTTGAAGTTTATTTTACAGAGACTTGGTTATCTGTTCTACTATTGTTGTCATGGATGGGGACATTTAATTTATGGAAGCTCAATTGTTTCATATTTATGATGAGAGTATAGTTACAATTTTTATTTGTTTTAAAAATTAGTTATTTTAAATTGACAAAAATTGTGTATATTTATGATGTGCAACGTGGTGTTTGGGTTTATATAGACTTTATGGAATGGCTGTATATCCAGCTAGTTATGTGTCTTCACATGATTTTTTGAGTAAGAACCCTTAAAATCTACAGTCAGCAATTTTACAATATGTTGTTATTAACTATAGCCACCATGTTGTATGATAGATGTCTTGACCTACCCTTTCTAAGATTTTGTA